>PNEQ01019529.1:0-25322 GCA_003012365.1 Medauroidea extradentata
CCACACTTTCAGGGAGAAATATAAGTCCTTTCTGCTACAGAACCAGTTACAATAAACAATGATTACAAAAGCCCATACAACTTTTTTTCTTGACATTTTTATTTTTATATATTTTTCCCCCTTATTTTTAGTTTAATATTTGTCTGTTTTACTCAAAATATTGCCATTTTAGTAATTATTTGTTCAATGTAATGTTACAGTTATACTTTAAAACCTTGTAATGCTTACAATCATAAGTTTAATGCAATTCTTTTGTAATAATATTGTAATATTCATAATTAATATTTGTTCATTAGTGTGAATAGTTTCAACTACGTACCAATTGTAAACCAGCCTGAGGCTGAATTTGTACGTTATAAAATAAATAAAAAATAAATAAAAAGGAAAACGAACTGATTTACAGAAATGAAATAATTCACAGTGAAGAACAGTCTCACGGACTATGTCAAGGTATTTTGCAAAAACTGTATTAAATATATTTTGTATAAAAAAATTGCTGTAATTAAAATAAATATTGTCAATTTCCTGAATTTTTTTAAAAATACAAATAAATTCAATTCGCGTTTTTATGCATGACTTGACGTAGCCTGTGACACCGTTCTTCACTGCGAATTATTTTATTCCTGTAAGTCAGTTGGTTTTTCTTGTATAAAACAGTTTTATGCAAATTCGGACTTTGACGCGCCATCACACAGAAACTATGAAAGGTAGAAAAATATTTCATTACTGTAAAAATATTCACGATGCATGTCTATAAAACAAACCATATCTCGTATAAATATAAAGATAATTAAAAATGTTGCGTGAAAGTTCACATTGCAGCGGCCGGCTCCGTGTAGGAAGACGAGCTGGTTGCCTACTCACCAGGCTCGCTCTCCTCGACAGGCGGCGGCGGGGGCGGCGTGCTGGCTATGGCCGCCTCCTCCACGGGGGGCGGCGCCGGCACTGGCGACGGCGTGTGGGGCGGGGGCGGCGGCAGCGGGGACGGCGTGTGGACAGGCACGGGTGACGACGGCACGGAGGCGGCCTGCTGCTTCTCGGGAGGCGGTGGGGGCGGCGGGGGCGGCAGCGCTGCGCCTCCCGGCTCGGACACCACTCGCTTCAGCGCCCTGCCACAGAAACGACATAACCCATGACTCTTCTCCGAGCAAATGTTCTACGCTGAAAATCTGCGACTCGCTTGTTATTCTTAAGTGTTCCGGAATACAAATAAAACTGATATCGTAATTTTACACGTGTACACTGTTACGCACCAAGCTCCAATCATTAGTTGACAGTAAAACATTCTTAAAGTTATTTTAGACATGAAACATTCTTACAAAAAGTGTTTTAATCTTATACATCAATATTTGAAATAACATAATATGGAACAAATGCTGCTTGCAAAACTGTTTAAAAGATTTAAACCTTTTATACCAAACTAGTACCAAATACTACTAAAATTTTAAACGTTTCCTTCCCACCAAGGTGTTCCGGCGTTTGATTCCCGGCGGGATTGACCAGTATTTTCGCATGTGGGAATCGTACCGAACAATACATTCGTCAGCAGGTTTTCTCAGGGATTTCCTGTTTCCCCTTTCCTTCATTCTAGCGGTGCTCCAGTTACCTTGCATCGAGCCAGTTATCTTGCATCACACCTTAGCAGTGCTGGAAGCCTCGCTTTTAAGGGCTGATAAAATAATTTTACGTGAAAAACCCTTGTACGTTTATACGAGTCTGTAAAAGCACAAAGAAAGTCCTTGTAAATTTTACAAACATATTTGTACCAAAAACTTCTCAACTTTAAGACATTAAAATTAATATTTTACAAATAAAATAATGATAGATGTTGTAGTAATCTGTATGTATGAGTAGGTATGTCAAGAGTGGTTTTCCAGAAATAGAAAAAATTAACGTAATCACAGAAACTAAATCATTTAAGTCCAACACATTAAATATAACTTTGATAAGCAGAGAGAAAACAGTTTTGTATTTTAAAATGTCTAACTTTTCTTATATTTTAACCCAGTTTTGATAATTTGTAAATAATATGCGTTGTGGCTTGTACGAATAAAAACCCGTAAAATAGCGACTTAAGACAAATAAACAATGAAAAATTTTATGTTATTAATGTAAATGAAATTTACTTTGATTAAAAAATGTGAGTGGTATTTGCTACAAATCTGATGATATTATTTACCTTGTCAGTTCATTTAAAGGCGCGCTTCAAATGAATTGTAGATGTGTTCGAAACCGCAGATTATGCCACACTCTCCCACTGTGCCAGTGTACGAAAAGAACTCAAGAACGTACTTCAGACGAATACGGAATGTCACTGTCACTGCCTGGAACGGTTTTGCGCGTTGGAGTATCGGAAGCAAAACAACAACGTGTGTGTGGAAACTCTACATCGCCTCAACTCACCAAGCACTGTATCAGCATTCAAACGAACTTTTTACACGATGAGACTTAAGCGGTGGGCATATAATTTTATAAGTAGAAAGTCTGAACAAAATTTAATACGCTGAGTTCGCATACACTCGGTTAGTGCATTTTGAGGTAAGACATGCTTTCTAGCATACCTATCGGCACGTTGTTGGCAGAACCTGCCCTCCTGTACCTGAGCCCTTACAGTATACCAGGTGTAACATACGGAATGATCTTAGCTAGTCACTCCAATACTATCATTTAAGAGTCACGTGGATGTCAGAATCCTTACAACTCATAGCTCGTAGGGACCCCTGTTTTTCGCGAAAAGAATTCTGCCCCACTTTGTTTCGGGGCCTTACGTGCACATCTGCAGTTGTACTCCGTGTTCAGTGATAGGATATTTTAACTCTCATGAACTTTGGGTTTCTACCGGCAAATAACAGATGTGTGGTGCTGCAGGAACGTTATTGTAATTGGTTCAGTCAAATGAGATACGGCTTCTCACATAGACACGCTGCCAATAACCATGAAGAAAAACTGCAGATGTGCACGAACGGCACGAAAACAAACTGGGGCAAAATTATTTTCGCGAAAAACAGGGGTCCCTACCGATGGGAATAGCTGAATACCCCCGCCAGATGGAAGTGAAGTGAAGAGATTTTGGTCAGCACACAACAACGAGATGGGGTGACATAATGTGCGTATGGAGCAGCTCCGGAATGAAGGAGCGGGGGAAACGTGAGATCCCCGAGAAACGATCGTCCGGCACGATTTCCACTTGCGAAAACACGGGGACCGACTTCGCCGGGATTCGAACCCGGATCTCCTTGGTGGGAGGCGTGTGCTCTAGCCGCTGCGCAGGGTAAATGTTCACAAAATATTTTGTAGCTGCCACAATTTCTCTTCCCGTGCGCGTTGCACCCATTAAGAGTTATGGGCCCTTAGGAAGTTTTAGGCACCGACACGAATTAGCCTACACGTCTGTCAAACACCTTATCGTCTATAGGCGCGGAGCACTAAACTAGCGCGCAGTGTTCTCGTAGGAACAGTTTTTAAACGCGACTTAAAGCGATGACACTGATATTTTATTTGTGGAAAGTTTGTGGTAAAGTCCAACGCAGGTTTCCATGATTTTGTTTTACGATTACGATTGATATTTTCTCAGTTACAGCGACGTGAAGAAGTCATTGTTAGTACTTTTGTAAAGCTAGGTAATCTTTTTTTTTTTAATAATTAGCGGATGTCATATTTAAAATCACGGCAACACAGTCTGTAGTGTTCATTTCGTAGCTAAATGTTAGAGCAAGTGATTTTTTGGTGTAAAAGAATTATGCAATAATTTGTTTCAATGCCTCAGATTCACAGCTGCACCTCTGTTTCATAGTTATTGGGAGAGTGCATTTGTACACAGGCGTCACTCATTTTACTGTGCCAATGAGAATTCCGTCACAGCGACACTACACGTCTACGATTAGCGGGCAGATCCCACAGACGTTAGGAGTTAAAATCAGCCAATCTCTGACTACGCACGTGAGGCACTGAAACCAAATGTTGCATAATTCTTATTACCAAACATCACAGCGTCTAATAAACGCATTAGAAAGATGTTTAATAGCTACACAAGAATAATTACTTCCCGTACCACGCCACAGCACGGCTCTCTCGCCAGTTCAACTAAACTGTTATTTTAAGCCATGGTCTTTCCTTTGTTTCAAACAATTGCAAATAACTCGAATATTTTTTACCAAATGTTTCTAAAAATTTGAGACTGTGTACATACATGCGATACCCACATTTGCCAGAGCATTTTCTTAAATAATTTATCGTTTGCTAGCAATGGCTTATTTTGACAGCAAAATATTTGATATTTCAGAGGCAAAAATTAAAAAATCTACTTGGTGTACTGCAACAGAAAAATTAAGATACAAATGATAGTATATAAGTGTTAAAACTTTAAGAAGGAATTGTTTATATACGTATTAATTTGCGTTAAAAAATATTTTCGAAATCCCTGCAAAACTAAAGAGCGAGGCCTTAATCGGCGGCCTGAGAAGGGCAGCAGACCTCACCTGGCGGGGTGCGGATGTGGCAGGGTGGAGTGCTTCTTGGGCAGCCTCGTCGTCTGCTTGTCCGTGCTAGCACTGTCCTCCAGGTCGGACGGCGATCCGCTAGACACTCCGGACTCTGCAGCACACAACATCCCTCATATCATATCTCTGCAAGTCACTGCTCAGGCCCCACAACATCGATCATGCCATCCTTCCACATACATAGATAGGCAGGAGAGATGGTAAGTACATGTTCAGGCAGGTTTGTGGATACCAAAGCATATAAAAGTGGGAAGGAAGTTAGGTTAAAAGTAAGGGAGGTAGGTAGGCGGGTAAGGTATTAGAAAGTAAGGCCAAAAATATATGTAATAAGAAAGGTAAATAGAAAGAAAGAAAAGTACGTAGTTAGATATGAAGAATGTAAGGTCGGTAACGAAAAAGAATTTCAGATAATAAGAAACGTAACTAGAAAATAAATGAGGTAGATATAAAAAAGTAAGGTACGTAGGTAGGATAGAAATAAGGTAGGACTAATAATGTTACACATAGGCAGGTAAAAATTAAGGTAGAAAACAAATAATGTATATGTAGTAAAGTAGGCAGGTAGATATGAGACAGATAAGGTAGGTAGATATGAGCTAAATAAGATAGGCATGTCTTCATGTCATATCGAAGTAATTAACCCAGGGCTCAGAGAACCACGAACACGAAGGAAAGGACACGATTGTATTCAATCAAGGAACCATTCCAACATCCATCGGGAGTCGTTTCTGAAAACCATGTAGTACCAGAATAAGTTGACCGAGTAGGGGATCAAACATGCTTTTAAGGGGGAGTGTTAGATGTTAAATTTATTCATCTATTTTCTGCAATAACTTATGTTTTAAAGTATATTTGGTAAATGCGGCAATGTTACGGCAAAGAAGATATTTGTGTTGAATTTTGGAACTCTTAATAGTGTTATATGTTCATCTTATAATGGACTTGTAATCATTCTTGAAAGTTAACCTATAATTCCCTCGCAATGATTTTGCGAGACAAATTAATGAAATATTCCATTATTATTTATGTCAATCAGTTAATCAAGAATATATCCTGGGTCATATCGAGGAGAAAATTTTGATAATACAATATGAATAAATCTTATGACCCAAAAACTGAAAAATACAAATAATAATCTAACACTCCCGCTTAAGGGTGCGATTCCAGTGACTTACTACTGATCCACATTGCTGAGAAACTGTGGAGAGAAAAATACGTATTTCCCAATTATTATTGTGAATAGTCAATTATATTCGTCTCTGGCATGACAAAAATGCTGAAAAATGCTAGTGGTAAAAAAAAAGTTTTCTAATTTAGTGGGTAGGGCGAGTACCATTTTTAACGAAGATAAGTGAATGCGATACCGTTTGGGTTTTTTATCCTCGTGTTTCGTAGCTGGCAGTCAAGCCAAAACTAGCTCTATGTCACAGAATAAATAAGCAGCAGAAGCAACTTTGCGTGGATTTTTACCGAACTTGTTTCCTCTTAGGGTGATCAGAGTTTCGGAGCTGTTTAAATCAGGTGGAATGTTTGGACATGTTGAATTTCTGTGTGATCTTAATTTTAAAATTAAAAGATGTGCAGAAATTGTTACGTAAGTAAAGTCGCATTTACCATTTCTAATTTACGCAATTAAGACTAACACAACGTACATTGTATTACATTTCACGTGGCTTTGCTTACATTCTGTTACGCCCCAAGAACTGGCACGATAACAACATTGAAAAAGCTTCATGTGTAACTTAGAATAGATTATTTATACTGTGTCTGTATAAAAACAAAAATGAATATGGATCGATAAAACTTTATTATTTACTTCCTTGCATGAAGTAAACTTGTCAGAGGTATTTTAAAAAATGTGTTTCTTTCGAAAACTTTGCCCAAACGAGAAATATAATTGGATCAGTCCTTGTTGAATGAAACAAGGCAATGTACTCGTCTGCGGACGTAGGCTAATAGTTCTCACTTGGGTTTTATTAAATTATTAGTTGGGCTAGGAAAAAATTGCGACTTCAATAACCTGCATGCTAGAATCCAATGTCCTATGCATTCACAAGCCCCGTCTATTCGTTCATTCTCTGTTGTCTGAATGAGTAGCAGGTAATGGACAAATGGTAGGGCTTCGGTATACACAGGATAATGGATTCTAGCATGTTGGTCGTTGAACTCGCGAAATATTCCTAGCCAAACCATCAGCAAATTATGCGATTATTTTTAATTCCTCACGTGATGTTCATGACACGTTTAATATTCCTCAGATGTCACAAAGCGTTGTATAAAGAGTTAACACGTCGCATTTCACAAACATATAAAATTGCCCCATAAATAGAGCCATTGATTTTCGATAAAAAGTTATGTACATTATCCTGTTTCAATGAGTCACGTGAACATCTACAGTTCTGCTTCATGATTATTGACAGCGTGTATTTTGTGTAGAGGTGCCAATATTTTGACTGTGCCAATGAAAAAACAATTATTACTTCAACACCACACGTCTTGGATTTGCGAGTAGAACACACCAAGATGCTGAACTTTAAAAAAATCGAATCACTTGCTGTGAAGTAGAGATGCAGAAGTGTACGTAAGATATTGAAATAAGTTCGTGCACAAATATTTCCACCAAAAATAAATGGAATGCAAATAAGGAACGACTAACATGTCTCGGTATTTTCTCCATGTATAATTGACACCAGCAAATTTGGTTAGTAATAACTTTTTGTTTTACATATCACCAACTCTGGAGAAAACTAACCCCACAGGACAGTCAATGGAGACGTTGATAAGTTAGTATTCATGTGATTCACAATGCTATTTAGTGTATACAAGTATTCAGGGTCAATACTGCATCTAAGAATACAAATTGGAAGGTTCTGCAGTTATATATATATATGCTATTTTGGAAACATTAAGGGTCCAAATTTTTTTCTATTAATATAAATTGAAAGGTTCTGCAGTTGTACGTATGTCATTTTGGAAGCATAAGTGTCCAAATTTTTTCGATGAATAAAAATTGGAAGGTTCTGCAGTTTTATATACGTCATTTTGGAAGACAGCACAACATGAGAAGGTAAACACTACGCCGTATTTTTTGAACAATTTGCACGTTTAAAAAAATTAAATGATTTCATAGTTTGTCATTTAAGTACTGGATTTACAGTATGAGGTTAGTTTTTAACAGACATGCCAGTTTATAAGATAGCATTTATGAATACATAACGATGATGTGCCATATCTCGGAAACTACTCAACTGCAATCAGACAAACGACAGAGGACATTAAATTGGGCATCCAAAGGTAGTATAATAGTGGTCTTCAATGCATGTTATACGTGCAACACACGATGCAATAAAATAATAACACCGGCAAGTAAACTGCAGAAAAATTACAAGTGCCATTATCATTCGTGCATTACGGCCAGTTGTCATCTCGAAAAACTGTTCTGCGATGTAAGTTGTTACTCTGTAAATTTTTTACGATTGTGAATCGTCTTTCTAACCTTTCATTTCCTATCTCTACATACTTAAATTATAATATTCTATAATAAACAACTGGTATTCCATAGAAATATTTTGTAATAACTCAACGTAATAGCGGTACAACAATAAAGACACTTGAGAACATTCGTGCTTATACTGTTGAATTGTCGTAAAGACAGATCACGCATACAATAAAATTTCTTCCGCTCAACTTGAAAGGGTCTAGCAATATCCGGTTTAAAGACCGTGCTACCGATGGGCTGTGTATAAATTAAGTTGGCTACACCGAAACAAATGTTAAATATTTTTATTGTCGTAAGCTTTGCTTGTATATATCGTCAACTTAAGGATACTAAAAATGATCCTGCCCGGGTGCCTGCTGGATATGCATCCAACACATCTCTTGAATGATGAGGATTACATACCTTACGGCGTTGGAGGACAAGTTTTATACTCACTACGACCATGAAATCCACCACGTGTTCTCGCCTTCTATAAGGGTCACATAGTGCATCAGAGAAGAACAGGGTGAATGTTGGAATGTTGAGCCGGTTGCTCGACTAGCGAGCCAGGCTTGTCGCCCGTCCGGCTCGAGGAATCTATGAGGTGAGATGGATGTGGAGCAGCGATGGAATGAGTGGAGCGGGGGAAACGGGAGTTCCCCGAGAAGACCCGCTAGCCAACAGCAACGTCCGATTCGTTTCACACGTGTGAAAAATCCGGCACCGAACCCGGATCGCCTAGGTGGAGGGCAAGAGGTCTGGCCACTCGACCACCACGGCACCTTACCATATAACCCATGTGAGGTTCGTCACTAAAAATCATTATAAGTATGTTTGTATATGAGCAAGAATAAAATTTATGTATATATGTGTATTTACAATAAGGTACCTGTACCGAATATGGCCAGCTTAAGGTTGTTCACGTGGCAAAAATTCAACATTTTATATTTGCTTGGCATAGTGTTAGTTTTATAGACGTTACTTGTGACTACATTTTCCAATTGTAGAAATTTTTTAGCTCTCATAGTTTTCCCGTGGCGGCACGTCAAAGTCAGAATTTGCAAGTTACAGGAACATAGGTTTAACAAAAACCAAGTAACTTACTCGAATGAAATAATTTACGCTGAAATTAGATATAATGGGTATTATGCTAAATGATTTAAAAACACACAACAAAGTAATTTTGTCTTGTATAAAAATTGCCACAAATAAGGTAAACTTTCGTCATTTTCGGATTTTTTTAAAAAGTACAAAGTAATTCCATTCTGTGTGATATTTTATTATTGAATCTAGTGGTATTGTCTCAGATTTGTAAACTTTTTTCTAATGTTCTTAATTGCACAAGTCATTTGTATTATTTATCTCATTCTTGTTTGTTAAATAACTTATAGAAAATGTTTGCTGTAAGCTGCAAGTGTATTCCAGGATTTAGATTAGTTTTCATTTAATTTTTGTCGCAGCTGTCAGCTTATTTATTTTAACTATGTCAATTTTATATTCTTAGTTACTATTTTCTATTGTTTCTAGTTAGATTTCAACTAATTTTATTGCTACCTAGTACAAATAAAAAATATAAATAATTGTGATGAAAATTGCGGTAGACCTAACCCTTAATAGAAGTAGAACTGAACGACGCTAAGAGATAAAAAGAAAACACCCAATCACTGACTATGAAGAAGAACTGTACATGTGAAGAAATGTCATTGAAACAAATTGGTATAAAATTCTTTTCGCCAAAAAACTGTGCCTCTGAAAAAAATTTATTTCTTTCGTATATATGTAATCAACAACGGAAACACGTACAAAATGCTTCTTTCGTACAAAACCCAACGCTTTTCATCTGCTGGGTTCTGGCCCGTAGGTTGCAAATACATGATAACCACTATCTATTTGAGAATGGTTTGTCAGTTAAAGTATGAATATAACATTTCTTGAATAAATATTTCCTGAAAACGCACCATAATGTCGCGCTATAATGCTGTAGACGCTAGACACAGTGTGCGAGGCCACGTTTGCTTCCAAACAGTTGTTATTACACACACATCCATCTGCTTAATGAGTGTGTGTGGTACGTGAGATAAGCAATCACAGAAAGTACAGATAAAGTGAACGCACAATTCGAACAGTGTGCGCGCATCAGGCCACTCGCAGGTATGAGTAAAACAGACTTTAAGCGTCTACCAAGAACGATTATTGTACTTGGAATGATTCTGATAAGACGAGATAACAAGTGACATTTCACGCTGATTATGTGGCAAACAATGAAATGTGGCGGCAGCACAACAACCAACGTTGCAAGAAAATAAATAACACGAATGGAACTTTTTTAAATTTTCAGCTGATATGATAGACAAAGTATATAGGGTAAACCGACCATATATCGTGGTATACTTTAATATCGTGATAAACCATGTTGCGGCCTTCACAACATTGGGAAGGCTCTGTATATCTAGTTCACTGGGACAACAACAGATAGCAGGGATATGTAGTTTCGGCACTAACTGACCAATGCACTACATGTAAGATCACAATTAAAATTTTTAACATATTTCTGTTACCAAAGTTCGAGACCTCAGTATCACGAAACAGGGTAAGTTTACCCTATTTTACTATTTACCACATAAGCTATTCGTGCGTGAAGCATGGCAATATAGCAAAGCCCTTATTGTTTTGCAAAGACCTGTCGTTATATACCACAGAAGTGAACCAGCTATAAGGGGAAGTGCTAGACAAATATTTGTCATTTTCAGTTTTTGAGCCACAACATTTATTCAAATTGTTTATCAAAATTTTCTTCGACATAGCATACGATATATTCTTGGTAAACTGCTTGACATAAATAATAAAGGAATCTTTCATTAATTTATCCTGCAGATTCACTACAAAAGAATTATAGGTTAACTTTCAAGAATTCTCTTTCATTGATTCTACGTGGCAAATCAATGAAAGATTCCATTATTGTTTATATCAAGCAGGTTACCAAAAACATGTCCTATGCTTTGCCGAAGAGAACTTTTTAGTAATACAATTTGAATACATGTCATGGCACAAAAACTGAAAGTACAATAAAATTGTCCAACACTCGCCCTTAACGCTAGGTTTTATTCGCCGTCTTCAAAACTTTAATGTTTCACCTTTTTTGAAATTCTGAGAAGAAAAATGTTAAATCTGCGATTATTGCGCTAATTCTGTCTACCCGGCAGTACAGTACCAACATGGTGATATAGCTGTCACTTATAGATAGAGACTGGACAATTTCGCAAATTCAATGACCTGCATGCTAAAATTCATTGTAATATGCGTACTCAATCCCCGACTATTTGTCAACTAACTGCTACTCAGTGGAACACCAGACAGTAAACGAATAGTTGGGGCTTGAGTATGTATAGTACAATGGATTCTAGCCTACAGGTCATCGAATCCGCGATATTTTCCAGTCCCTACTTATAGTTAAGCGGTAATAAGTGTGACGATTTGTTTTATAATTTACCGGACTGATTGCGACCTAATTATCCATTACCAGATCAATCGCAGTGCCTATAGAGCAAGGAAAATAGACTTTGCTGCATAATCGCAAAGGCAACATTTTTCTTCTCAGATTTTCATAAAAGCTAAAAATAATAAATTCATTATGGCGACTAAATCGAGCTTTAAAAAGGCACAATGAGATTCCTTTGTCCTTAAAAAAAACTCTTAAAATTATGACAATGTACTTCGTTTATGGATATTTAAAAAAAAAAATACAAAAGAATTGTTGTGTTTTTTTTTTCAGCATGTTGCCCATAATATCTAATTTCAGCGTGAATTATGTCATTCAACTCAGACACTTTGTTTTCGTTTTCCCGTAACTTGCGAATTCTGACTTTGGCATGCTGCTATGGAACAACTGTGAGAGCTAAAAAAATGTTTTCAAGTGGAATGTGTCGTCTAAAGTAACGTCTGTAAAACGAATATAAAACTATGCATTTTTGCCACGTGAACACCTTCAAGGTAACTACTTAATCGCAGGGATCAGTGTATCGCTACTTGCTTAGTGAAAGAGATAATTTCGTTCCACAATATTGTTCTGTTTGAGTACAAAGTATTAAAATAATGAAACAAAGAGTTTAATGTTTGAGTGTCTTATCTTACCCTGTTTCCTCGCTCTATTCTACCGTTACGGCCGTAATATGGTGCTAGTATTTGTTACAGGTGGAAGTACATGAATTCCGCTGATGTATTCTAGGGCAGGCTGAGCGTTAGTTATGTGACTGTACGGCGACTGTCTTGACAAGCCTTTGGTTACTTCAAGCCAGTAGTAAATAAGTAAATAATTCGTATCGCAGGGCTATCGTTAGGGCCCGGTAGTTTTCGCGAAAAGATTTTTGCCCCACTTTGTTTCGGTGTCTTACGTCCGCACCTGCAGCTCAACTTCATGATTATTGACAGAGTGTTTTAGTGCAGAGTTATTATTAATTTGACTGCGCCAATCAGTACTCGGATAGCTGCCATACATCACGTCTGTGATTTGCGGGTTTAACCTCAAGACGCTGGGATCTACAGCATCCAATTACTGACCACAAAGCAGAGATACAGGTGCGCACGTAAGGCACTAAAGCAAAGTGCTGCAAATATTTTTTTCGCGAAAACTACCGGGCCCTACATATAAGTATGTGCCATCGCAAGAGACAGGAAGTTTTGGCAAAAAGATTTTTGCACCACTTTGTTTCAGGGCCTTACGTGCGCACCTGTACCTCTGCTTTGTGTTCGGTGATTGGATGCCTTAACAGCTAGTGCTTGGAGTAGGCCTCGCTCTTTAGTTTTGCAGTGGTTTCGAAAATATATTTTTACTCAAATCACTACATATATCAAAAATTCATTCTTGCAGTTTTACAACTTATATATCATCTTTTGTGTCTGAAGTTTTCTGCTGCAATTCACCAAACGGATTTTTAGATTTTTGCCCCTGAAATATCAAATATTTTGTTGTCTAAATGAAGCAAATTTTTTTTTTTGCTAGCAAACAGGTACATAATTTAAAAATGAAACGCTCTGGCAAAATTGTGTATCGTATGACTGTACACAGTCTCCAACTTTTCAAAGCATTTGGTTGAAAAATATTCATGTTATTTGCAATTGTTTGAAATAAATGAAATATCGTGACATTAAAACCGCAAATAGCGGATGCTTGTTGTCGCAGTTAACATTGTTCTGTTTCGCACAGTCAAATGGAAGACCACTCTGAACAAATATACACAGCTAGTGACCGCGAAGCAGAGTTGCAGATGTGCACGTAAGACAGCGAAACGAAGTGGGGCAAAATTCTTTTCGCGAAAAACAGGGGTCCCTACCAATAGACATAAAGTATAACTGTAGATATGCACGTAAGACATTGAAACAAAACGGTGAAGAAATCTCTTCGTGAAAACTTCCTCTCACTATTCGTAAGACACTGAAACAAAGTGGTTCAGAATTCTCTCCACTAAAAATCAGTGGATCACACCAACTAGTCTCTAAATCTTTTGTGGACATTCACTCACTAACCAGCTGCATCGGTAGAGCCATTTTTTTTTGTGACAAGTATTTTGCAATAATTTGTTTCAACGCCGTACGTGCAGCTCTGCATCAAGGTTATTGGCAGAGTGTATTAGTGCAGAGGCGTCACTCATTCTACTGTGTCAATAAGAACAAGGTTACTGCAGCCCCACACGTCTCTGATTTGCGGGTAGAAAATACGAGATGCTGGTAGTTAAAAACACCAAATCACTGACCATGAAGCAGGGCTGCAGATGTGAACATAAGGCATTGAAACAAATTGTTGGGAATTTCTTTTCACCATTGGTTCTATACATCGGCATATCAGCGTTAGCGGCGAGAAGACTTGCGACTAGGGAATATGTGTTGTCCGGAACTGTACCGGCACGTTATCGGCAGAATCTGTCCTCTTCTACCTGAACCCGAAGGTTTACCAGAAGTAACACTCAGCACTGTTGGAGGGGAGAATGAGTGCGTCACGTCACCATGTCAGTCATTTATTTCATCCAAGCTGATTTAATGATTTCAACCAAGGGTCACCATAGCTACCAGAACTGTATAAATGCCGGCGAAAGTAGCTGTATATTCCAGCTATAAGGAGACTACGCTCCTTCCAGTCGCAGTGGCTGGGAGTGAAAACCAACTCATCAAACAACGTAACTACCCACGGCTTGAACCACAAGGGATCACCTTGCTGAGGGTGAGGACTCTACGAAACCGCTTTGAGGACTCATCAAGAAAGTCTACTCCAAAGCTGTAGTTTCAACTACCACAACTGAGAGTCTGGGGCTATCACGCGGATCCCCGGAGTACCTGCGAAATACCATGCACCAAAGTTTTCACCCGAGCAGTTGTCCACCCTCCAGGGCTCCAGAACCCCTTCTTCAGATCAACAGTGCTCGATATCCGCACCACAGGACACTACTATGTGCCTCAGCTGGATGAGGCGTGATGTGCATGCTACATTGCCCGTAGCGCTCCGCAATTCTAGGCCTCGGACGCACAAAATTCTTCCACACAGGCCGCCACCATAAGACCTCTGCTTAAACCTTGCATGGATGCTAATAATAATTACGTTTAACTAAATCAGTTTTACAGATAACATTTATTCTGTGTAAAATGTCTTAAGAAATATTGTGATAGAAAGCAATTTTAGGAAAGAAATTATTCGCTGTTAACTTTTTGTTTGTAAAATAAAAAATTTATCGTTACATTTGTTGTATAAATTACAGTAAGCACGTAAATATCATAAATGTTTCTTAGAGTGGCAATATTCTTTAATATATATTAAGTATTACACTTTCTGTTTAAGTTAACAAATATTCTCTGATGACTGCAAGCCAGCAATAAATAAGTACATAATTCTTGGCATAACACGTGCTGCACGCTTGTAAGGTTAGCAGCCATTGCATAATCGACTTGGCCAGTGTGTGCATAGTACTAAGAAGTCTAGGTTGCAGCGAGATAAATATGCGATATACTCGTGCTCTACAAATACCATTTAACACTGCTGTAAATCACGTTTAATTAGTAAGCAAGTAAAAATTGTAATGCCTGAGAATTACTTGTCTTGAAAAAAGCCAATCAGCGTTCACATAAATTTACGTTTACTTACGGGAAAAGCTAGTTGTCAATAGCTTATTTCAATAACTCTCAATTAACTATGAAACACTATTCCTGATATATGTTGACGACTCAGAGTGAAAATACCTACTAAAGTAGCCTACAGTAAACTACCACCTGCGAGACATTTTACTGGTATTGGATGGCCAAAGCATCATTTGTAAGCAGCCAGTTTTATATTGCAGTTACAGGTACAGCCACTGCTTTTTAACAAAAGAATTTTGCACCATATTTTTCAGTGCCTTATACGTGCCTAGGGCCACGAACTTTTTATGGAAAGAAATTGACCCCAGTTTGTTTCAGTGCCATACGCGCAAATCTGCAGCTTTACTCCGTGATTGTTGACAGTGTGTCTTTGTGAAGTGACGTCTATCATGTGACTGTGCCGGTTACAATAAGGTTACTGCAACCCTATACGTCTGTGATCTGCGGGTTGAATAGCAAGACGCGTGGGAGTCAAAACACCCAATCAGTGAATATGAAGCAGACAAACAGACGTGCACGCAAGATAATTAAACAGGTTGGTGCAAAGTTCTTTTCACCAAATATCGGTGGCTCTATTTATGAGACATACACATCACAAAATACCAATTCAAAAAACTTTATGGCACGATTTGCTATTCATTCTACAAATCTTACAATATTTCTCTTATCATGTTTGTTGTTATCATTATTTTTATTATTATCATTAAAAACGTCTGATGACTTTACAGGGTCGCTAGAGATGATGGTTTATCGCAGGGAAAGCTTGACTGTTTGCTATATTTCAACACACGTCCAGATTGCCAGAAGATTACTGGCTTTAGCTTGTACGTGGAGCTGTTACCCTATTTGACTGAGCCAAAAAGAATCGCAATATTGTAATATTTGATGCCTGTTATTGGTCTGCTGACAGCTACGTTGTGTCTGAAGTATGTCACCGAATCAGATATGTTGCAAGAAACTACAGCGTTTTCAAAGTTATGTTGTCACAAAACATTTTCGCGATTTACCATCACCTCTAAACATCATAGATGCTACAATCAGGTTAACATTGAATTTCAGACGAGAAAAATTATTTACCAATGACCGCGTACTTTAATGTAGTTCGGCGATCTCAAAAATTACAGCTAGAGTAGAGATTATGTGAAAATCTTGAGGAATACAAGTGATTGTACTGAAGCTGATACTGACATTGGTGCCACGAACAGACAGCGGTGAAACAAGGCACAACTCTGTACAGGACAGCAGCGTGGCACAGCAAGGCATAAGGCAACAAAAGGCGGAACAGAATAGCACCGTGTTACAAGGATATAACAGCGCGCTTTTGGGAAGAAAAAAAAATTAGAGAATGGAACAGGACAGCGCAGAGTGGTACTCAACGGCATAGAACTGTACATTTTATAGAACGGCATAAAACGGCAGATGATGTGACAGCGTGGCTCAGGGCAATACAGAACGGCACATTATTGCA
Organism: Medauroidea extradentata; assembly: GCA_003012365.1. Taxonomy (NCBI): domain Eukaryota; kingdom Metazoa; phylum Arthropoda; class Insecta; order Phasmatodea; family Phasmatidae; genus Medauroidea; species Medauroidea extradentata. The sequence continues at coordinate 16,568 of PNEQ01019529.1, forward strand.
CGGCACAGCACACGACAGCACAGGAGTAGCACACAAAATGGCACAATGCGGCACTGGGTAGAACAGGACGGTAGGAAACAGCGCAGGGCAGCACAGGATATAACAGCGCATTTTTGTGCATAATGGCACAGAACAGCGCAGAGAAGCACTGAACGGCACAGAATTGTACGTTTTAAGGGCGCGGTCTACCACACTTTTCATCACCATTTTTTTTTATATTTTTTATTTGTACCAAATATTTTTTTTCTTATTTTAGACACAAAATGTGACTAGATTTGGCTCTTGTGAAATTTTTTTATCTCTCATAGTTTTCGCGTAATGACTTGTTAAAGTCATATTTTGCGTGTTTCCGGTTTAACGACTACACTTAAACCAACTGATATACCAAACTCAAAAAATCACAGTGGATAAAGACGTTGCAGGCTACAATGACATGCTCATGAAATTTATGAATAACAATTATTAGAATTTTAAAAAATTACTGAAACCGAAAATAAAAATTTAAAAAATGCAATAATATTTTTAAAATTTAAATAATTTTTATTCTTAAATTTCATGAGTATCTCATTGTAGCCTGCAATGTCTTTATCCACTGTGATTTTTTTGAGTTTGGTATATAAGTTGGTTTTAGTGCAGTCGTTAAAACGGAAACATGCAAAATATGACTTTAACAAGCCATTACGCGAAAACTATGAGAGATAAAAAATATTCATAGGAGACAAATTTAGTCAAATTTTGTATCAAAAACAAGAAAATAATATCTGGTACAAATACAAAATAAAATAATGATGATGAAAATTGCGGTAGACCGCGCCCTTAAAGAACTGCAGAGGATGTAACAGCGTGGCCCAGGGCAGTATAATACGACACAGAACTGCAGGGTACAGCACATGACAGAACAGCAATGGCACACAACGGCACTGGGTAGCCAGCACAGGACGGCATAGCACGGCACGGGTAGCAGACGACACAACACAGCGCGGCATACCTGACGAGGGAAAAGAGACCACCTGCGGCTCGCTGTCCAGCTTCTGTATCAGCTCTTCTAGGATCTGGATAGCCTCGAGGTCTGCAGAACAATACACACCGCGTACATATCTCCCTGTGTTTATGCAGCGTTCATAAAACCCTCTCACTACAAGCACAGCCAGTTACACAGTTAAAACATATTTAAAAACAAACAAAAACATTTCTTTGGGTTCGGTAAACTAATGTTGCTTTACAGGCAGATAAAAGCTATGCAAACGCATATTTCGCGTTAATTAATTTTTAAAGAAATACTTCATTGTGTGATATTTGAATCCAATTGGGGAGAGCCTCAGTAATTGGCCGCCTAGGGAACCAATCAGGAGCCTCCTCTTCTCCTGTTGGCTCCTTGGACAGCCAATAACAGGCAAGGCGCCCTCAGGTCGCTATATAAGAGCCTCATCCAGCCCCAGAACTACATGATCTTTGAATGCTTTTTGCAATCGGGGAGTATGAAAAAACTGAAGTGTTTTATTAGTAGGGACCCCTATTTTTTGCGAAAAGAATTTTGCCCCACTTTGTTTCAGTGCCTTTCGTGCACATCTGCAATTCTGCTTCATGGTTATTGGCAGCGTGTCTATGTGAAGAGCAGAATGTTATTTGACTGAGCCAATTACAATAAAGCTCCTGCAACAACGCACGTCTGTGATCTGCCGGTAGAATCCGAAGGCTCGCGAGAATTAAAATATCCAATCACTTACCACGAAGCAGAACTGCAGATGTGTACGTAAGGCACGGAAACAAAGTGAGGCAAAATTCTTTTCGCAAAAAACAGGGGTCCTTATTTATTAGATATGCGTCATTACTAGCGAATGTTGTTGAGTTGCAGAAAACCCACCATCTCTTAAAAAAGACTAAGCACGATAAAATTAGCAAAAAAATAACGAAGGAGGGAAAACGAAGAAACAGACCAACGAACCAAAAATGGTTGTAGTCACAGCAAGTCTGCTGGGGTTCCTCAAATCGTTTGTAAGCCTGAAGACAGGAGCAGATACCAGTTCCAGAAACTTCGCACCTGTTGTCGTCGGAGAGCGCTTACTCTTATCGTCTGTGTTATTTTCGTTGAGCTGTCTTGTCTAAAACCAGTCACTGTGTTCCATAGGCGCAACTAAGGGGGGGGGGGCAGTAGGGCACAGCCCCCTCCCCAAATAAATAACCAACAACCAAGGTCTTAAAAATTACAATTAATTTAATATTGAATAATCAGTGATGTTTAGCAATGAAAACTTCTAAAATAGCACGATTTTGCACCTTGAAATTCGAAATTTTCCTGGGGTAGGCCCCCCGGACCCCCCGCTTGAAGATGTGGTGGGTGATCCTTTATAATATTCGCAGAATAGCCATCCTTCCCCGCCTGAAATTCATAAATTCTGACTACGTTACTGATTACAGGTAGGGGTAGTTTTAGTATAACAGTATTCACAAAATTGTGCCCTCCCCAAATGTTCGTTCTAGCTGCGCCTATGCTGTGTTCCCTTGTTTAGTTCTCGTTGCCTCGTCGTCTTTGTCCATCACTGTCGCCATTTTCATTCACCTTGTTTGGCCCTTGTCTATTTAGTATTTGAGTTTCATTTTTAGTCTCTACTACACACTTACTATGTTCCTATTTCGGAATTACTTCAGGGGCGTCATTTCAGATTTTTCCAGGGGGAGGGGGGCAAGATTTTGTTTTCTGACGACAGTGACCTTGTTGCATCTTATTTATTAATTAAGCATGTGTAAATTAGATACTTAAATAATAAAACTTCAGTTTTATGTCCTTAAGTTAGCATTATTTACATTTAAAAATAAAAATATATATTTATACACAAAAATTCCAAATCCAGGGGGGGGGCATTTGCCCCCCCCCCCTGTAGCCCCAAATGACGCCCCTGAATTACTTGTATGTTTGTTAACTGCAGCAATTTTGGGCTTTCTTGGTTTGCTTCTACGTTTTTTCTCATTGTCTCGTGTTTGGTCCCATCACGTGACTGTAGTATTCTATGAGTCAACATTCGCTACCAATAGTGAACATACAACGAAGCACTTCAGTTTGTCAGATTTCTTTGACGACAATATTATTTTTCTTTGTGTTAAATAAAGTAACTTTTGAAACAAAGATAACTACCGAGTTTGTTTAGTGGCTACGCAACTTTTTTTCTTTACGTTGCTATATAATTAGCAGAAATTTTCCTTTGTTAAATCTGTTTTACAGTGGGAAGTATTAAAAAAGAAACTTCTTTTACCACGATACAATTTTTTTTGTGTCAAATAAATAATTTTTAGAGTTTGTGAAGCTACAAGACGTACAGAAATAATTTGCAGAGACGGAGCTTAGACAAATGTCGAAGACAGCAAGCATGGAGGCGGAAACAAGTAAAATTCTTTGTATAGCATTGTTGCTTCACCATAGTGATTGATGGACGTAATGTTCTTAGGTCCGGTTTCTCAATGTCTGATTTTTTTCTGATTATCTTCCGATTAAAATTTAACCAATGGTTAGCAACAATATCTGTTTCTCAAGTACTGATTAAGAATAATCAGTGGATAAATAGTCGGTAACCATTGGTTATCTTAATTATAAGAAGAGGCATTGATTACAGAGTTAAACAGGACATTCAAAGCAAACATGAATATCAACAGTGACAATGTTTAGGTTATGATGGCAGACGATTTTAATTTATTGTTTGAAAATGATGATGAAGAAATAGTAGATTTCATAAACAGGCCAAACCTTTTTTTGGGAACGCCCAAATCACATGTAAATAGATGAGCATGAATTTTTTTATGAGATTTCGCCTGAGTAAAAATACCATCCTAGTACCACTACTAAAATATTGAAGGACACCTGGAAGTGACCACAGAGAGGTGTGTACTTGTTTTTTGCATGTTTTATTTACATCCCATAAACTTTATTACGTTCGGGTAAGAAATGTTCTTTTGTAGGTTATGTGAAAACGTTTGGTGGTTATGTCACAAGCCTTTGTATGATGTGTCTATACTTCCATACATTATTTTGCATAATTGGTTGCAAGCCTTTTGTTAGATACGTTAAAACACATTTGTACATTTTACTACACATCTTGGGTAATGGTATTTAAATATATATATATATATATATATATATATATATATATATATATATATATATATTCTGGGAAAAAAACATACGATGATCAGGGAATCTGGATTGAAAAGTTCATAACATAAATTTGTAGATTATATTACATGTTTTAGATATTTTTGTATATTGTAGTACCTATTGTAGGATATATTATTATTACATAATTTTGTAGGTTATATAACTCGTATAGGTTCCTTGATGAATTAAATTCTACTTTCCGCTTATTTTCTTCAATTATGTATATACAAACACCGCTAACCAGCACATCTAAATAAATAAATAAAACTCTTTACTGCAGCCAATCACAAGCTGATACATCATTGCATGGTTGCCACATTTGCCTTAACCGATACTTAGCTAAACATAAGATTAAAGTACGTTGAGAAACACTTCAGATTTAATTACCACTTAATCAATAGGTTAAATATAATCATAGGATTAGCTAACGAAGGCTTTAATCAGACATTGAGAAACCGGCCCTTAGTCTTAGGTACGGGATGTTCACTTTCAAATGAAAAACAGTGTATTAAGTTACAGCAACCATAAACAGTGTTTTTGGCTACACAAAATCAACCATGTTTTATACAACATAACGTTTTTGTTATATTAGGAAAAAAAGTTTTTTTTGTAAGTATGTAACTGGAAAAATTTTGCTGTTACATTTCTCATGAATAAATGGCACGTGTTATTAGGCACACTTCCAATGGCTAACCATTTGGCTAACATAGCAAGTATGATTCCCATCACCTTTGTAAGCCAGACCACATAACAACATACAAAGAATTGAAATGGCAATGGAAACGTAGCCTACTGATTAGTTAGTTGGCAGTTTGATGCCTTTCAAAAAATCTCTGGATCTGATAAGTTATTTCGTACACCTGAATACCTTCCGTAATTACTTGAGTTCAACTTAGACATTAACTGGCAAATGTCATGCCGTGCTGGTTAACATGTTATAGTATTTTCCCACGTGAGTTCAATATAAATATTACTCTGGAAGATCTTAATTTCTCAGCAACTATGCATGTTTCTAGCACTCTCAGAAATCAACGTTTGTTACTCTACAATCATTAAAACATTTCAAGTTCAGCTCGTGTACAGACCGCTTAAAAATCAGTATTCTTCGTCATTTTCAGTATACATTTTGTTTGTTCAGTTTCATCTAAAGCTCTCTAAGCATTGGAGTTCATTTAAAACAGCGTTTAATTCAAGTTGTATACACACCTCATCTTTCACGGTAACGAGTTCGACAAGTTAAAAACAAGTTATCCCGAGTTTTGCCACGTAACTATATTTTATTAGATTAAATTAATAGATTTAGGTGTATATGGTTATCTTAATCGGTGGGTTTCTTGAAGATCTTCTAGTTTCCCCGACCTTTACTCCGGCGTTGATCCATTCTCATCTCATATCTCCCCTCACTAACGTAGAATACTAAACCGTTAGACGCGTACCAAACCCTCTGTACTATGTATGGTATTCTTCACGTAACGTAACTAGAGGCCAGGAAAGTTCGCTATTTAATTTGAGCAGCTTTAAATTTCCATATCCTATTCACAGGAATTACTTTCGTGATTTGCCCATTGTTTATGAAACACGTCATTGGGGACTCTGAAGAAATAATAAATCGACATGAGAACACTCACTAACTCCACACTTCCACTTAGCGGAGACGTCCCTCATTTGACTGTGTCAACCAGAGTAACAAAGTCACTGCTACATTACACGACTGCAGTTTACGGGTAGAAACCCAAGATTCCGAAAGTTAAAAACATTCAACCAATGACCACGATGCAGAGTTGCAGACGTTCGCGTAAGGTATTGGAACAACCACGATGATGTAAAAATATTTCGGCGAAAATCAATGGTCCTTCCCTATTGTTCTCAATGCCATAATACACTTGGTTTCGCTTTTAAATGCTTAATGAACAAAACTACTACTTGCGCTAGCAGTTGCCTGTAATGAGTAGATTTATGAAAAATTCGCGTTTTGTTTGGGCACAAGCTAGGACTCAGATCTCCGTAGATTCTTGTCGCGTTTACAGTTTTGGCTCCAAGACATTACTGTAGATTAAAAATATAAATTATCTATAATTTTAAATTAAAAAGAGCCTTTCCAAAGTCCCATTAAACAGTGATAAATGTTATGAAACTAAATATTTAAGTGTGAAGTCCGAGTAAATACGTCACTGCTATCCATAATTGCCGAGATCAGAGCTATAATAATGCAGCCAAAATGTTAGGAAAGTAAGAGAGCGTACAAGCGCACATTATCACTGCAAATAAAAAGGGAGAGGGGTTCATATTTCGGCTAGTTGCTGCGGGCATCACATTCCCACGAAGTGGCCCTGGTTGGTTCTTGCCTTGTTACGTCTTGGAGGACTAGGGCTAATAATAAAGAAACGACTACGTGGTGTGTTAACAACCAGCCAACAAGTAGCTGCACAGATATTCGTGGAGACTAGGATACAGGTAAGAGAAAACGAGAATTGTCCCGGTCTCTAGTAATAATGAAGGTACGGCTGGAACACTGGAAGGTATGGAGTAAAGAGTGGACAACTCACCGGTGGAGGCGGGCGCCGAGGGCGGCAGGGCAGGTGCGCTGCCCCCGCTGCTACCGGTGGAGGCGGCGCGGCTGTGGCTGCCCGAGTCGCCCGCCTCCCGCCGCACCTGGTAGATGTCCTCGTAGTCGTGTTGGTCCTCCTCAGCCTCCGGTGGTTCCGCCTGCCGGGGGCGGGCACCGCTGCGCTCCGAGCTCAGGTCTGACGAGCTGAGGTTCTCCTCGGATCCCGCCCCGGAGCTGCTGCTGTGCACCTCCACCCTCACTGCAAACATAACCACCGCCACTGCTTAGCCCACACTCGTTCAACATTGACAACATACACTATGTGTTACAAAGTCACGAGGTTAGTCTGGCCAGGGCGAAATGTCAACTTAAGGCGTTCAAACAGTAACAAGACCAGGAGGCAGTAAGTTGAGGCATGGATTTTTCGCGTATTCATCTCGAAGTAGTCTAGACGTCTCAGTCATATACACTCACTGGCCACAGTCAACTATCCATACTTGTAGGGACCTGAAAAATTAGTGTTTTTTTTAGGCACAAGCTAGAATTCAAGCAACTGTAAGTTTGTGTCTATTTTGCAAGCGAGAAATTCGTAAGTTCAATGCCAACACATTCGAATCCACTGTCCTGTGTATAAAACCCGACCATTTGTCCATTAGCTGCTACTCACTGTAACAGACAATGAACGAATAGACGGGGCTTGAGTATTCAAAGGGCAGTGAATTATAAATTGCGGGTGATTGAACTCGCGAATATTTCCATGCCCTAATCATTAACGTTAATATCGTGGCGGTAGAGACAGCCGAAATGGGAATATTCATGGCCGTCTTTAGTAGAAGGCCGGAGTCTTGAATGTGGCAACGCTGCATCGGAGGCCTACTGCCGGTGGCTGATTGGTAGCCCTAGTCTGTGTTAGTGTACACGTCACTAAAGCTGCATCTAGACACGTTACAGAGATTAGGGCAGTCAAGAAGTGACTACCATCGTCCAACCGTACAAAGTGCAAGATGCTACCAGTAGCGTAGCCAAGGTTGAGCAGATGGGGGGGGGGGGAAGTAGGGGTTACAAACCCATCCTTTCACCTTGCTCCTCTCCTCGGGAATATTTAAAAAAAAAAAAATTATTTAAAAATTTAAAAAATTTTTATTAGTAGAATATTAAATATTTCGTTACAAAACTGTCAAAATAGCAAAATTTTACATCTATGCAAATTTTCCGGAGGAGGACTCCCGGACCCTCCTCTTTAAAGATTTGTGTCGGTGTTTATTACATGAGTATCTGGTTATCACACCTCCCTTACACGGGCGTATCTAGGAATAGTTTGTGGACGAGGTTTTGAACTCTCATCTTGCATAAATGTTTCAATGTTATCAGTGTTTGACGTCTCTAAATGTAATATTAACATACTTCATTAACATTTTGGTTGTTTTGTAGTATATACTACCTTTTGTACTGTAAAATGTAATACCTAGATAAGGAAACTGATATTTCGGAGGGGGTTTGAACCCCCTAAATTACCCCCCTGGGTACGGCCATGCTTCCTTACACAAACCCTGGCTACGCCACTGCCGTTTTGAAAATTACGTTGCAACGAAACATTCTCAAGATTTTTCAGCATCTCTAAATCATTATTGCAGGAAATTTCACGAATTCATTTGAGAATGTGTTAGCTTTAAAACTCATGTACGCTTTAATTACTTTCGCAATTAGGTCACTAATGATGAATCTCTCCCCAAAGATCGTAAACAAATAGCAGACAGGCACTAAAACACTCACTGACTCTCTCGCTACCTTGTCAGATATACAACTGGCCACTCACTGGAGCAGCAGCCAATGAATAAATAGCTGAGGACATAATGTACACGGAACTGTAGACTACAGCCGGCACATCTTTGGAACTTGCAAAATTTTCGGGTCTCTACAAATCGTGATATTATAGGGTCGCTGTAAATGCCACAGATCCGAGCCAACAACAGACAGATATAGGCTGTATGCCGCTTCAGCCCCTTACGCGCAGAAGCACTGATACATAGGGACCCTTGTTTTTCGCGAAAAGAATTTTG
>PNEQ01019529.1:25422-62306 GCA_003012365.1 Medauroidea extradentata
GTATCTCATTTGACTGAGCCAATTACAATAACGTTCATTCAACGCCACACGTCTGTGATTTGCCAGAAGAACCCCAAGGCTCGTGAGAGCTAAAATATCCAATCACTGACCACAAAGCAGAACTGCAGATGTGCACGTAAGACACCGAAACAAACTGTGGCAAAATTCTTTTCGCGAAAAACAGGGGTCCCTACTGATACACAGTGGCGGCTCGTGGGTTGTTGCCAGGTAGGACTGCAGTTGCCAAGAGCTGTACAGGATTCTGCGCTGGTTGACTCTACAGCCACTGACACGCTAATGTGCAGGTGCCCCTTACTACTGAGTGGTCACAAAACATCTAGTAGCCGGCAAATATTTCATGGTCGTTGGTCTACGGCGCGTTCATCAAGAACTATCTGCAGCCCCACCTGGCAGCAACCCACGAGCCGCCACTGCTGATACCTACTAAGAAGGTCGATCATGCGTGCGTGTATGGCGGCCAGAGACCTCAGATAGCAAAATACCTCCAGCAAGACGGCAACCTTAACATAATGTACAGAATTAATCCAAGTATTACGTAGTTGAAGCACTTGGAAAAAATATAATTCCTAAGTTACAACGTTAAAACTCGAATTCAGATCACCTCTAGGGGTGGATGGGTAATGCCAAACGGTTAAGAGTTAGCGTACTTTAATCTGTAAATCAATACTATATTTGAAAGCAAAGATGAAATGAGGGGTTCGGCTGTAAAAAATGTTAAGGAACATTCAGAGAGAAACAGTATTATCAGGTGTAAAACGCAGTAAGTAACGCCTTTCGTGATTTTTTAGTTCAGAGTTCCATTCCAAGTCTTGAACTGAAGTGGAATTATTTCCTAATATGAATAAAATAGGTCACTTACTATGTTTTACACCTCATAACACTGTTTCTCTTCAAATGTCCCTTACCATTATTTACAGCCGAACCCTTTAAATATTAAATAAATTTGCTTTATACGCAGACGTGCTAACTTTTGTAAACATGCCATGCCATCCGATTGAATATACTGAGGTTACGCTCGTGGTAACTCACAGATTGGGTCTACTGATGTTACACGTATAACAATTCTGATACTCTGAAAAAGAAATCGTTTGCACTTTTTCAGAAAGAGTGGCCGAATTGATATTTTAAAACAGTTGACACTTAAGATGTATATTTTTGGTGTGGCGCAAATACAGTATGTCCCAAGAGTTGGTACTCCTTGATGTAGTGGGACACGGGGAAAATTGATTTTGGGAAATCGTGTACAGTCTACTACTTTTAAAAGTCAGTTAAAATTGTGTGCACCACCTTGACAGTGAATGCACTACATCAGTCAGCAACATACACTTTAACACAGACTAAACAGTAATACAGACGTGAAATTACGTGGTTGTTAATTTGATAGGGCGAACTTCGCTGCTTATTGGCTGCCCGAGGTTGTTGATGCCAGCCCCGTGTGTCTGGCTCCTGCATGTTACGGCAGGCTTCCTATTGGCCTGGCTACCGGCTAATAGAGCAGCCGCCTAATGCTGGTTGACGGTACGTGTTTCCGCCATGTTGGGGACGAGGTGGCCGAATGGTCAGGCCATTCGCCTCCCACCAAGGCGATCTGGTTTCGATTCCCGACCAGGTCGGTCCCCGGATTTTCGCATGTAGGAATCGTACCAGACGATGCAGCTGGTCGGCGGGTTTTCTCGGGGATCTCTCATTTCCCCCACCCTTTCATTCCGACGCTGCTCCATACTCACTCCGTGTCACCCCTCACCAGCGCTAAAGACCTCGATGTTGAGCGCTGACCAAAATATCTCACTCACTCCGCCACGTTGCTGGCCAGTGAAGCCATTTTTCTGGCGTGTGTGGCTGAGTTTGCAGACGTGGCTATTTCACTTCTGTACTCTTAAATATTCTGTGACTTAACTGTACACCCACATCCGAAGTCAGACCGAAAGCATAGCACCCGCAGGCAATGCATGGGCAAAGATAGGGAAAAGCTGCAGTTTCACTGAACTGACCTGTAAGCCTCCAAGAATGTATGTGTACGGAATCAGTAGAGCCACGATTTTATGGCGAAAAGATTTTTGCAAAATTTGGTTTCGATGCGTCATGTGCACACCTGCAGCTCTGCTACATCGTCTGTGGTTGGATGATTTTACTCTCACTGGCCTTGGCAAATTATAGACGTACAGACTTACAATAATCTTATTCTGATTGGTGCGGTCAAATGAGAAATATGTCTGATCATAGACACGCTGCCAATAACCTTGAAACAGAACTGCCGGTGTGCACTAGAGACACTGAAACAAAGTGGGGCAAAAATCTTTTCGCGACAAAATCGTGGCCCTATGAATCAGACACCAACTGCACATAGACTACTGGTTGACACAGTGATACCATGAGATTGTGATCAGCATTTAGAAGCTTATACATTATTGGCTCAGCGCTCTCCTAGAGGAGTCAAATAAGGCATGGCCCAATTACGACAGTGGCACGAACTGAAAGTTCTATCAAATCTAGCGTGTATCCAAAAGAAACCCAATTTTTCAGGTACCTATGCATGGGGATTGTACAAACGTATTTTCCAGTAGTCTATTTTGCTGTGCATCGTGCAGTTATTAAATGTACTCTATCTACACCGTATCAGGCAAAATGCCGCGGCCTTCAGTGTTAAGTTCTGCAAACAAGGACTGTAATACCAATCGTGCTCTATCTCACTGTCGTGGCGCGAAAAATCGCAAGAATTTTTTGTGCCATCGCATTTTGCTACGTTGCCACATTGTGCATATGAAATGTCATCGTACAACAGTTTGCCTTCAACATTTCTTTCTCCAATTCAGCCCAGGAATTCGCGCGGTGTGTTTATTATGAGCCAGTTTCTGGACAGCCAGTATTTCCAAGTTATTTTCTGTAAAGTTCATAAATTTTTTGTGAAAGTAAAATTATTTGTTACTGTGCACCACGGCCGTAGAAGAACAGGTCTGGACACTCGTCAGGAAACTTGACCCCCTTGTTGTTTGGCTGCAGTTCACCAAGTACCGAGAATGTTGTGTTTTATTGGCGCTGCAGTTAGGGCGGTCAGACTCAAACTCCGCCCACTTCGTAAATAATTTATCAAAACGTATTTTATATCAATTTATGAAACACTCCCTTCGCTCACAAATTTTTAATAAAATACTCCAGTAATCTTTATTTACTTTACAATGTTAACAATGGGAAAATATGGGCGGAGTTCGAGTCCGATCGCCCGGATCACAGCGCCAAAGAGTACGACATTCTCGGTAACTTGACGAACTACAGCCAAACACAAGGGGGTCAAGCAAAATACATTGTTAGATAGGCGAGTGTCCAGACCTGTTCTTCTACGACCGTGCTGTGCACAATAGAACAGCCTGATTCGTACTCGGAGCGAGGCACGGCACACTCTGTATTGGCGCACTCACGCGAGGTAAAGAGTTCGTCCCGGCTGTGTGGTTACAGTACCGTTCTCAGAATACTTCTCCGCGGGATTACCGGGCTGATGCAACGCGTCTCAGTCCTCTCCTCGGCCTACAGCTGTGTCGCAAGCGATCACCACGGCTCGTAGCTAGCTCGTTAACTTCTCTGTATACCGTGTACCCAACACTCATCCTGGCCATCCTCTGAATTCATTACTTCCCTCTTTATGTTCCTTGTTTCTGTCAGTTTCACAAGCTGGGGAACACCCCGCCGACTCTTCTACAAGCTCGGCAACTTTCCGCCAATCAAACACAGTGACGACTGTCATATCGTATATCAGCTTCATGGTCAGTTTTTAACTCCCCGAGTCATGGTGTTCTACCCGCTAATCACAGACCTTTGCTCTGATTGGCACAGTCAAATAACTGACGCTTTAACTCGAAGGCAAGCTGCCAACTTCCACGAAGCAGACCTGAAGCTATGCGCATAAGGCAAGTTGGCGCAACAAAATTAATCGCGAAAATCACCAATGACAGACAACAAATAAGTTTAACGTCAAGAACGTTTACTTCAATGTCTCTTCGTTGGAATGACAGCAGTTTCGACATACTTTGGCAACTTCAAGGCAATACTAAATAAGTCGAGGCATTGATTTTGATTAAAAGACTTTTGCACCAATTTGTTTCAATGCCTTACGTATACATCTACAGTTCTGCTTCATGGTCAATGATTGGATGTTTTTAACTCTCAGCGTTTTGGGGTTATACCCGCAAATCACAGACGTGTGGTGTTGTAATATCCTTGTTCTGATTGCCACAGACAAATAAGTGACGCCTCTGCACAGACACACTGCCAATAACTATGAAGCAAAGCTGCTGATGTACACGTAAGGCAATGAAACAAGTTGGCTCAAAATACTTTTCGATAAAAATCACAGCGGCTCAAGAAATAAGGAAATAATTCGTGGGGATATTACATGCTACCTGCTCATACGGATAGAAGCCAATTGATCATCGAATATAGCAAGTGTGTATGTAGGACTAAATAGTCGAGGTTTCCCCGAAATACTTGGCCTCTACTCATAGGTAGGTAGTAGGGGGAGCTCTAAAATGTGCGCATCCTGCACTGCATGGGCTAGAATTTAAACAACTCGAAGTCAGTTTCTCGCTTGCGATTTTTCCCTTCACTTATGAATCTGAGACCCTTGTTTTTCGCAAAAAGAATTTAGCTCCAGTTTGTTTCAATGCCTTACGCGCACATCTGCAATCACGCTTCATGGTTATTGGCAGCGTGTCTATGTGAAGAGCTGTATCTCATTTGATTAAGCCAATTACAATACCGTTCCTGCAACATCACACATCTGTGGTTTTCCGGTAGAATCCCAAGGCTCGTTACAGTTAAAATATCCAATCACTAGGGACCCTTGTTTTTCGCGAAAAGAATTTTGCCTCACTTTGTTTCAGTGCCTTACGTGCACATCTGCAGTTCTGCTTCGTGGTCAGTGATTGGATATTTTAACTGTCGCGAGCCTTGAGATTCTACCGGGAAATCACAGACGTGTGATGTTGCAGGAAAGTTTTTGTAACTGGCTAAGTAAAATGAGATACGGCTCTTCACATAGACACACTGCCAATAATCACGAAGAAGAATTGCAGATATGCACGTAAGGCACTGAAACAAACTGGGGTAAAATTCCTGTCGCGAAAATACAGTGTCCATACCAATCATTGACCCCGGAGCAGAACTGCAGATGTGGACGTAAGGCACCGAATCAAAATGGGGCAAAATTCTTTTCGCAAAAAACCATGGTTCCTACTTATGACACAACTTGTAGGGAGCTCAGACAAATAATACAGAAACAACTTAACGTAGGCCCAATCATGAGGTAGGTAGCTCTCTGTTTCATCGAGCAACCAATGAACATCTGCTGTCTGCTTGGGAACACAAGTATTCTTGACTACTAGCCTACATGTCCGTGAACCCGCGAATCATAGCGGCCTATAATAGCACGGTATCAGAGGAGCCCTCGACGAAGAAACTGAATTTAGAAGATTGCCTTTAGCTTAGAAGAGTGAGACCTGAAAAACGCACGGTTTCTTTCCAGTAAAATTATAATTCAAGTACCCACACGTACGTATCTCCATTGACATCGACACAGAATACGTAGGAATACAGAAGTGGAATATTTTAGGACAGCAAACTCAATCACACATACCAGCTAAATGGCTTCGCTGCCCTGCAACATGGCGGAAACACCTACCGCCAACCAACGTAAGGTGGCTGCCTTGCTGGCCGACATCCAGGTCAATAGAAAACCTGCAGTAATATTAAGGAGCCAAATAGACACGGGTCTGATATCAAAAGCCTCGAGCAGCCAATAACAGGAGAAGTTCACCTGTAACAAATAAGTAGCCACGTCATTTCACGTCTGCATTACTTAGGCTGTGACATTGATTGACAACTTATTTGACACATCTTGGAGTAGTGACAAAATGCAGGCCCAACATTTGTTTACCACTGTGTCAACAAACTGCCAATCAGCAGTTCATATCTGTACGAGTGTACAGTTGTCTGTGAAGTCCAACCTACGAGTCGGAGAACCAGCAGAATTAGCCAGTCTAGGTATGGAGCAGAGAGCAACAATCACTCTTGGAGACTGTTCTCTATCAGACCCTGAACACACTTGGTGTGGTCCTATTACACAAAATTCAAAGTGGTGTCGCCATTTAACTGTACTTAGGAATGAAAAATTTTGCTAAAATATTTTAGAACCATCTTAGTACACAAAAATGCAGCTCCAATTTGCGGCTATCGGCTGTGTGATATTTAACTGTGCCAATCCGAACAAGGTTATTGCAACACCAAACGTCTGAAATTTGGTGGTATACTCCATTTCATATAAGCTTGGATAGATTTGACCACAATTTATGAGCAATAATTTGTAATATTTTGTTATTTGTGTCACTACACAAGACAAACTTTGCAGTACAAATGCTGAAATGAACATCTCAGCTTCATTTTAGCATTAAAACTGTCTTGCATTGTGAAACAAATTACAAAATACTGAAAATTACTGCCCATAAGTTGCTGTCAAATGTATCCAAACTTATATGAAACAAAGTATAGAACTTCAAGACGCCGAGAGTTAAAATATTCAATCATTGACCAAGGAACAGAACGGCATGTGTAGGTGTAATGCATTGAAAGAAGTTAGTCGAAAACCTCCGTTCGCATTGTTCAATTCTTTTTCTGCTAGTCGTCTAAGTACGTTGACCTTGAGTATACGTTTCATACCGACACTTGAACGGACACGCATCAACTTAGTACTCAATTCGATTATCATTTTCTCCATAGCCGAGAGCGAATTTAAAAATTTGCACTGCCACTAAGCCCCTATCCTATCTCTGATTTGTTAGGCAGCATGTCAAGTCAGTACAGATCAGAATTGTCCTACCACCTTGAAAAAAATACTTAGCCACACAGTGGCGACATTAAATTTTTATTTTTTGTAAACTCTAACCCTCGCGACAACAAAATAACGAAATTTAAATGGCGACGTTCAAAGTCAATAACGGGTCTTCCTCCCCGGGTTATAATAAGTAAGAAAATATTTTTATTCATACGGTATTTTTTATCAGTGATTATATTTCCTTAATATCGGAAACGATTGCCAAGTAATTTTCCTCGATTATTTTTTAAATATTTCTCTTGATTACGTTTGTAAATTTGTTATGTGCATGCGTGACGTTGCTTGCCTTTACATGTTATACAATTAGAGATGGTGAAATTTCGCGAATTCAATGACCTGCATGATAGAGTAAAATATCTTATGCATACTCAAACTCTGTCTATTCGTTCATTGTCTGTTGTTCCACAGAGTAGCAGCTAGTGGACAAATGGTCGGGACTTGAGTATGCATATAGAATGTTCGATTCTATAACATGCAGGTCATTGAATTCACGAAATTTCACCATTTATAATAACAGTGTAATTTTCTTCGCTTTCACATTAGTAAATTCACTTCAAATTAATTTTTTTCACGACTAGTCAACGTACTAAGAGTCAAATTTGCTCTCGCCGCAACACCTTCTATTTCCACAAATTTAGTATGGACTTGGAAGTGCTTAAACACGTTTCGTGTCTGCGGAAAAGGCAAGAAGGTAAGTATAAGGCCGGAATAAATAAAAAAAACAAAAAAAAAAAAAAAACATAAGCAAATTACGATGTTTTCTAAGGTTATCAGGACAAGTGAGGAAGAATACTTGTGTTTCGCGGGAAACGGTATGCGACACGACTATACACTCTGAGCACGTAACACTAACATGCCTGCAGGAAGCAACCAGTGGACAATTTCCGGGTACTGAGGTCACGTGGTTAGGAAATTCTTTCCTCTTTACTTGAACACTGCTGGTAGGAGAAAGATTTAGAGAGAGAGAAAAATAGAGATAGAGAAGTATAAAGAGAGAGAGAGGCTGTCCCTACAAGTCAAATGACACCACAGATAAGTCAAGATTGTGTATAATCATTAGAGATAACGTTTTATCGCGGGAAATCTTGACTGTTCGTTGGATTTCAACGCACGTTCACCTTATGAAAAAATGATTGGCTTCCCTTTGTACGTAGAGCTGTTGCCCTATTCAACTAAGATAATAAAAGTCGCGACATTGTAATATATGATGCCTGTCATTGGTCTGCAGACAACTACGTTGTGTCAGGCGTATATCACACAGTAATTAGAGATACTGGAAAATCGCGAAAATGATTAAAATAGTCTCCAATAAACTGTATTATATTAACCGTGGTACCTGTGAACAGTTTTGGGACAAATCACACACGCTGTGTGTCCAAGCTATACAGTTCTAACTGGGCCTGTTGTAGAGAGAAAAAATGCTACAAATAAACGATAGCCAATGTTGAAACAAACCATTCAGTGTTATAGACATCACGTTGGAGCCTAGCAAACAGTCAACTATTCCCGCGATTTTCCAGTGTCTCTAACAGTAATACATGTCACAAGAAATTACAGTGTTTTCAAGTGTATGTTGGCACGAAACATTATCGCGATGTATCATCCTATCTAACCATCATCTCTAGCTAGCCTATCGTTCATTTTAAGCACTGTCTCTGTTGTCAACACGCCCAGTCAGAAGGGTTCAGGTTCAACACACGACGTGTGACATTTGTCTCATAACTAGGGCCACTGATTTTGTCGCGAAACGATTTTTGCCCCAGTTTGGTTTAGTGTCTCACGTGCACGTCGGTAGCTTTGCTTCATTGTTATTGGCAGCGTGTCTTTGTTCAGACACGTTTCTCATTTGACTGCACCAATCTTACGTCCGTAATTTGCCAATGCAAGCGAGAGTAAAATCATCGAATCACAGACGATGTATGCAGGAGAGGTGCAGTTTGCTCACAATGCATTGAAACCAAATGTTGCAAAAAAATGTCACCATAAAGTCGTGGCTCTGACCATAACTGTTCACACGTGTAGCAAATTGCATCATTCAATAACAGTAAGATAAATACACCACAGCTTATTGGAGACTATGTTGATATTAAACATTTTTTTTTGCGATTTTCTACTGTCTCTATCTATGGGTTATATTTTGCCCTCCATTTTCCGTCTTTCCCCTGAGAATACGTTTTTACTTTATCTCTTTGGTTGTACATAATTTAAGCTTGAAAATAGTTTAAACGGGCAATTCGTGTGATTTATGAGCACTAAAACGTCGACAGAGGGCTTTAAACCACTACAGTGTCATGAACATCACTTTATCTTTATGATTCCATCATAAAATTGAAAAGCGCGCACGCTCAACAGATGTGAGCTTGCCTGTCTCTCTTCTGGATGCAACGTTCGTTAACACCCTTGGTTTCTACTTACTCGTGATTGTTCGGATATTATTTTTAAAACCTAAAAAGAGCAAATGTCTTCTGCTTTAAGGACGTTGGTACCGTAAAAATTCATTATTTTATATTTGCGCTAAACACTGATCAACTTTTATACATACGATAAAATGTAATCTGCCCTAATAAAAAATATACCCCACAGTTTTTTTGCAAAATCACTCATCAAAATCACGAAATGGCCGTTACGGTTTTTAGCAAAAAAAAATTAACTTGCAGAAACAAGATAGTTCATAAAAACAATAAATGTTATGAGTTATTTCAAAACACTTGTGGGGTTACAAACGGATTTTTTTTGTATTTTTTTTTAAATTGAGGAAAAATAATACATTTTTGCATAACTTTTAGTTGTGGCTGTTACTGAAAATTACAAAACTTACTTTTGTCATACACGTCACAAAATGCATTATTACTTTGGCTACACCGCAACGACAATTTTATGATTTTGATGAGTAATTGTGCATAATCTATGGGTAGAGATGATGGTTTGTCGCAGGAAAACTTGACTGTTTGCTGGGTTTCAACGCACGTTCAGCTTACCAGAAGTTTACTGGCTTTCGCTTGTACGTGAAGCTGTTGCCCTATTTGACTGAGCCTACAAGAATCCCGCTATTGTAATATTTGATGCCTGATATTGGTCTGCAGACAGCTACGTTGTGCCAGACGTACATCACCCAATCATATGTGTTGAAATTTACTACAGCGTTTTCAAGGGTATGTTGGAACAAAACATTTCCTCTATCTATGGGGCCTTAATTTTTTCTTATTTGGGGAACTGATATGTAATCTGTAGAGATGATGGTACATCGCGAAAATATTTTGTGCCAACATACCCTTGAAATTGCTGTAGTTAATTGCAACACAATGATTCGATGACATACTTCTGACACAGCGTAGCTGTCTGCAGACCAATAACAAGCATAAAATATATTATGGATATAGGGATTCTTATTGGCTCAGTCAAATAGGTTGACAGCTACAAGTACAAGCAAAAGCCAGTAACATTCTAGTAAGCTGAACGTGTGTTGAAACCCAGCAAACAGTCAAGTTTTCCCGCGATAAACCATTATCCCTAGTAATATGCTGTGCAAAAGTTGAACAGTGTTTGGCACCAATATAAAAAAAAATAATTTTTACGAGTTTAACACCACGAATATACTTGTTTAAACTTATTTAAATTTGTTTCCTTTATGTCTCGCGTGTTAATCGCTATGCAGGTTTTGTCAACAAATCCTAAGCAATGGTGTATGACCATAAGCCCACACATTCTTATTATAAACTACCATTGCATGCAACAGACATCCAAAGATCTCAGAGCAGATATAGCAAAACCGTTACATAGATTAATTGAAAAGTCCTGTTTACACCTTAGCACTATTTTTAAGTAAAAAAAATATATAATCTGACAAATTATCAACATAAATAAATTTTATTAAAGTCGATAACTAACCAAAGTTACATATTTTGATTTGAAAAATTAGGCTGCATAGAAAACACTATTTCCAAAATATCTATGTAACGGATTTACGATGTCAGTTGTTCCCGTTTAGGATTTAAGAAATAATATTCAAATAAGTAAGCGTAAACATAAACACGCGACATTAAGTCTAGAGATAGTATGGTTTCGAGTTTTTTTACTTTTTTTTACTGCCAGGCTTGGCTACAAACAGTTGTACATAGCTTTAGACTTCGTGTGACTGTACATAAGTTGACGCAGCGCGCATAAAGGGACTGCGAGTCAATAGTAAACCTGGATTTATTTGCTTGTACATACTCCATTGCGAAATAACTGACTGTCAAAAGAAACCTAAAAATAAAAATAAGACAAGAAAACATAAATAAGCAGAGTATGATTTAGTCATCGGGATACATACACAACATGAAACTCCAAAACTGGAATCTGGTCAGATAAAACAAGGAAGATAATAGAAAATAAAAATATAAAAAAAAACCTAAGTTGAAATGCGACACAATGATGAGACGAAACAAAAACACAAACAGAAATACAGCAAACGACACAACGATGAGACTAAACAAAACACAAAGATGTCGGACACAAACAGAAAAACCAACAAACAACACAAACGATGAGACGAAATAAAACACAGTAGTTTTCCAAACAGTCAGTATGAACGACGTTTCGGGAACTGGAACCTGTTCCCGTCATCAGGTAGACACACATGGTTCAAGAACATGAGTGCGACTGATGAGGCGACTGGAAAAACCATTTTATTTTTATTTTCTGTTTTCTTCCTTGTTCTATCTGACCAGGTTCCAGTTTTGGAATTTCATGTTGTGTATGTATCCTGATGACTAAATCATACTCTGCTTATTTATGTTTTCTTGTCTTATTTTTATTTTTAGTTTTCTTTTGACAGTCATTTATTTCGCAATGGAGTATGCCCAAGCAAATAAATCCAGTCATGCACTCCCATTGCACAGTTATTTCAAAGATCATATCAATAGTAAACCTCCAGTGCTATAGTGATATTTCTTTATGTGCTCACAGATTAAATAGTAATACAGACGTGAAATGACGTGGTGGCTGGCTCAGTTGATACGGGTGAATATTTCTCCGCGTATTGGTTGCCCGAGTCTGCTCATACCAGCCTCGTGTCTATTTGACTCCTGTAGGTTTCCTATTGACCTTGTTGCCGCTGGCTACAGGGCAGCCTCCGTACGCTGATTGGTAGTACTAGCAGCTTTTTCCACTTTTGTGTTCCTAAATACTATTTTATGTGTCCGTGTCACGGCTATAGTGATATGTCTTCGATAAGAGCAGTACCCAAAGTAATAACAAGTTCTCTAGTAGGTACAGATTTGTGAGATTGTGAAATATACCGAAAAATACCGTGAAGTCTGCTAATGAATATTAACAACATGGATGTTAAAATGCACGCGTATCGTCGTTAGGTATAAAAAAATACAACACGAATGTCCGTACACGGTGAAGTAAATATGTCTCTGTGTTTAAATCGACAAAATTTTTGTTAGCTAAAGAAAATGTGAAAGATACACTAAACATACATGAAGTTCAAATAAAGAGTCAACGTGAAGATATTGTGATACCTAGAGACCGGAAATTTTTGAGAAAATATTTTTGCAGAACTTTCATCCAGAGCCTTACGCGCACACCTGCAGCTGTATTGTATGATTATTAGCAGTGTGGCCTTGTGTAGAGGCTTATTTCATTTAACTCAGCCAATCAGAACAAGGTTACTGCCACAACACACGTCTGTCGTATGAGGATACACTCGCAAGACGCCAAGAGTTAAAAACACCCGATCAATGACTATGAAACACAACAGTAGATGTATTTATAAGTAGGGAAAGGAATATTTCGCGAGTTCAACAACATGCGTGTTAGAATTCATTGTCCTATTTATACTCAAGCCTCGACCATTTGTCTATTAGCTGCTGCTCACTGGAACAACAGTCAATGAACAAGGACGGGCTCGAGTATGCATAGGACAGTGGAGTCTAACATGTCGATCATTGAACTCGCGAATTATTCCTTTTCCTATTTATAAGGCACTGGAGCATGATGGCGGAAAATTTTCTTCACCAAAAATAAGTGGCTGCAACTATATTAATAGATAGTAATGGTCTGAAGAATTAATGGTTCACTGACACAGAAGTACATTTTGTCGAATGTACTAGAACTAGAGAATCCCAACCGATGACTAACTGTTTTAGTACAATGGCATAAGTAAATCTATTGGATGAAGTAAAAATTATTGTTTTTGGTTCAGTCGTGAGTCAGTGGCGAGAACAAGATTGCCTTAAGTTGCAAAGTAGTAGTTTGGGTACGATTAACGTGGTAATGCGTTTCTGCATGCTGCTATCAGTACTTAGCTAATTGCTTACGATACACTTTACCAATAAAATTAAGTTGAAACGACAGGAAGCACATTCATGTCTTGTGGTTGGGTTTCGAATTGAGAATCGTACAAACAGAGGGACTATCGCCTGCCCTACCTTACAGTTAAACGGTGTTGATTTTTTAAAATTCGACTTATACCTCACAAAAATTCCCCTTACACGGACGTAATCCCGTCTCAAGGTGCGTGCACCGTCCTTCATAATACTTAGCACTTAAGGAGTCGTCCACTGTGTCTTCACATGACTCGATAAATACCATGTGATATGTTGTCCATGGTACCCGCACTGCGGTAAGCGGGAGATATTTAGCACGTGAGATTGTCCACTGTACCTGCACAGTGTGAAGCGCTAGTATTTATTTAGCACGTGAAGATTTGTCAACTTTGCCTGCATAGCGCGACGCGGCAGGTATTAGAACGTGGGGAGTTGTTCACTGTACCCACACAGCACGGCCACAGAATATATAGTCTGTGGAACGACAAGGAAGGTGGCACGTGAGATGGCGTCTACTGTGCTTTCACAGCGCGACACGGCAGATATTAGAAAGTGAGGAGTTGTTCACTGTACCCACACAGCACGGCCACAGAATATATAGTCTGTGGAACGACAAGGAAGGTGGCACGTGAGATGGTGTCTACTGTGCTTTCACAGCGCGACACGGCAGATATTAGAACGTGGGGAGTTGTTCACTGTACCCACACAGCACGGCCACAGAATATATAGTCTGTGGAACGACAAGGAAGGTGGCACGTGAGATGGCGTCCACTGTACTTTCACAGCGCGACACGGCAGATATTAGAACGTGAGGAGTTGCTCACTGTACCCACACAGCACGGCCACAGAATATATAGTCTGTGGAACGACAAGGAAGGTGGCATGTGAGATGGCGTCCACTGTACTTGCATAGCGCGACACGGCAGATATTAGAACGTGAGGAGTTGTTCACTGCAGCCACACAGCACGTCTGTGGAACGACAAGGAAGGTGGCACGTGAGATGGCGTCCACTGTACTTGCACAGCGCGACACGGCAGATATTAGAACGTGAGGAGTTGTTCACTGTACCCACACAGCACGGCCACAGAATATATAGTCTGTGGAACGACAAGGAAGGTGGCACGTGAGATGGCGTCTACTGTGCTTTCACAGCACGGTGTAGCAGGCCGCTAGATTAGTCTTCCTCCGTCCCTTTTCACTGGCGACTGTGAACTTATGTAACACTAATAAATATGGAAAACGCTTGCCATTAATTTTTAGGAACTGATGTATGACATATAGTTAATTACTAAAAAACTTAGTTTATCATATGACAATAAAATCATGTAATGAACACATTTGCTTCATAATATTAGTTGAAAAACATTTACACATCGAAACAAAATTAAGTTGCATAGGCGAGTATGGTAATACTGTTTGGTAATATGATACATTTCGGTATTTTATATCATATGTATTTTATTTTATTTAACTTTGAACCAATGAAAAGTTTAGACGAAAAAATTTGTGTTCAAACAAAACAAACAAGACTTTTTTAAGTAGGGAGAGGCATATCCCTATCATCTTCTCTCCAATAAAAAATGTTGCGTACACGCTAGCTTACTTGCGTTTGTGTAGGACCCAAAAACAAACAAATAAGTTCAATCCGGTAACATAAATCGTTAGACGGCTTTTCATAACTATTGTAACCCAATGGATCAATACCTGGATGCAAAGAAAATTACAATCCATACTTTATTCATTAGACCTTGCTGCATAGCCGTATCCAACTAAAAAAAATCAGGGTCTACTGTTAAGGTGACTGCTTGGGTGGAATATTTTGCGCTTTCGAGTACTAGAATAACGAACGTGGTAAGGACGAGGCAGCATGCGCATCACGTGCCTAGCCTCTAGGCGCAAGCCACTGAACTGGCATGCAGTCTTCTCGCCTACAAGGCGGCTATATGAGACTTTCAGTGGTGGCCCTATCATTATATGACGTAGTATTAACGATAAGCCTATGTCGTACAATTATATACTTTTTTAAAAAAGTATTTGCGGCAAGATTTATACGCCTGACCAAAAAAAAAAAAAAACGCTAAAACTCCCATTTTCGACATTTTCAGTCACTAGAAAATACGCTTTAATGAGGTGTTGTGTAGGTACTTGAAATGGGTATGTACACGTGTATCGTTCTTTAAATGTTGTTCATAAAAATACATCATATATCTGCGATGAGCAGTTTTCGGATAATCTGCTAACGTCCGAAGCTCTGTATACCGCTCAGAGGCCTAGGCTAGTCTGTGACCTAGGCAGAAAGCCATTGTAAATGACGTTCAGGTGAATCACTGACACGAAACCTCCGTGCAACAAGGCAACACTAGCTGGTAATGGCTCATGTCCACAAAATGGTCCAGTTTGTAATGCTGACCGTTGCCTACACTGTTGCTACTACAGGCCGGGACAACGTGCTTCGAGAGTTTACCTTGCGACTTAGTTTTAAGGCTCGGTTTCAGTCGTCATACTGAATTTTATTATTTTTCGGTTTTTTGGAATTCTGAGAAGAAAAATGTTAAATCGGCGAGTATACCGCAAATTCTATTTACCTTGAGCCACAATTCAAGCAGGACAATACAGCTAGTATTGTATAGCTAGGCAGTAATTTGTCGGGCACATTATCAGTATAAAAAAATTTGCCACACATATTGCCGCGTAATTATAAGGCAACAGCTAAATCGCAAGGTCTGTACTGTAGCGAAATGCAAATAGAATTTGAGGTATAATCGCATATTTAACATTTTTTTTCTTAGAATTCCAAAAAGCTAAAAATAATAAAATTCAATATGCTTGAAATGCGCTGCAGTGTGTTCGTATACAAGGATTTCCTTAGAAAATATTCCACGTGTGCACATTGGGCCAACGTACGAAAAGAAAACAAACTTTTGACAAGGTCGGAATCTCGTTGTTAAGACGCCACGCACATAAAAAAAGGTTTCTAAGCCCTCCAACATGGCCAAAACCGGCCTTTTCAGACTTATGTACTTCAAACTGTACTAACCGGATGTATGTGAAACTCAGATTGCGAGCTGCACTGAACATAGTTGCAGACTTTCCACCAATAAAATTATATGGCCACCGCTTAATGTCCCATAGTAAAATCCGTTTGGTCGTTGAGGCGACACGCCATTTGACGCGCGCTTCAAGATCGACCTTACTGCTCAGTCGCTTTTGAGCATCTCACGCACGGGTAGGCGACGCCCTTTTAAAACAATGGTCTTTCATTTATTTCAAACAATTGCAAATAACTCAAATAATTTTTTTTAACCAAATGCTTCGGAAAAAATTGAGACTGTTTACAGCCATACGATGCACAATTTTGCCAGAGCTGTTTTAAAAATGATGTGACGTTTGCTAGCAAAAAAATTATTTTGCTTCACTTTGGCATATTTTGACCACAAAATATGTGATATTTCAGGGACAAAATCTAAAAATCCGTTTGGTGTATTGCGGCAGAAAATTTTCATATACAAACGATGATATATAAGTGTCAAAACTGTAAGAACGAGTTTTTAAATATATATTAACTTGAATATTGTTTTTTTTTTTCATATCCCAGCAAAACTAAAGAGAGAAGCCTTAAGAATAGCCGCTATGCTTGTATGTACTTCGTAGTTATAGCGTCGGTAAGGTTAATTCCATTACATGTTGGAAATATCAATGTTATAAGTTTGGCCCAGGGAATATTTCTGCCGCTTGAGCGCTAGTGTCGGTAAAATGTGTAAGCTGACCAATCTCTGAGCTTTCCTGAATTATAAGTTACATGAAGCTGACAGTTTGAAAGTCACGATTGGTTTATATTTCACTTCAGAATTCAATTAAATTGCTTATCTAGTTACATTTAATTTTACTATGATATCGTATTTTATTAAACATGTTAGCGATTACAGCACAGCAAGCGGCAGAAAATTTCCCTGTGTCAAACTTCCCCATAAGAAAACACAATTTCTTTCTAGAATGTAGTAGAATTAAACTTACCATAGGCAATGAAACAGTAGACATGTAGGCGTGCCAACTTGTTCACGAAACTTCAAATTTTACCCACATCGAAAAGAATTTTAATTTAAGGTCATGCTCTTTAGTTTATTTTGTTTTTGCGATAACTATTTTGTAAGCTTAAACGAGAGCTGATATCGAACATCTGTCTGGCAACTTTGTTTACAATGGTTTCTGCCACGATAGGTAATTTTTTCACGGCAAGCAATTATACAGTTTCGACTAGAAAGTCAACTACAATTTCGTTAACTACATAATTAGCTATAGCCATAGTATTTATTGCCTTGAAAAAAATCAGTCAACATGGAGAAGGCTATTTTGAACAAAAATGCTAGGTAGACTTTTTATTTCTGCTCTCGTTTAGGCGTAAAAAATTAACAACGCTAAAAAGGTAGAAACTAGATAGTATAACCTTAAGCATTTAAGAATGTGTAACATATTGAAGATAGAAATGTAAAACACTATAAAATCAACACCAGAAGCCTATAGAATGAGGAGTGTAGAGAAGTGTAAACAATCGCCAAACAGTGATATAGGTACATATGTGAGACATCTAGCGAGCAGGACGTGAACCTCGCAACTTGGCTCACACTGTGAAGCTGGAAAAATACTTCAATGTCCCTGCCTGTAGCAATAGCGTAGGCAACATACTAACCGATTGAAGGAATCGTTCAAAATCACATTAATTGTAATACATTTCTTTTTGTAGTTGCCGTAAAAAAATTTTTCCTAGGGAGATTAATAAACAATATTTGTATCTAAAAATTTAAAAAACCCGTAACGCAACATGAAATGAAGTACTAAATCTCGTGTGCAATGTCTCATAACTCTAAAAATAAAGAACATAGCACGCACCAATAGTACTTGGACGAGATTTAATTAATGGTGACAGGTGATGGGCTGAGGGAGTGAGAGGAGACTGTACTGTTTACGAGAAGGCGAGCGTGACCTTGAGTGTCTGAGCGAAGAACGTCGACGACAAAAACACGATAGTTGGCGGCGTGACGCACGGGCCGTCAAAGAGTCGGCGACAACCGAGCCGTGCGCTCCAGCACGACATGAAGAAATTGTAATGTGACGTCATCGAGCGACTTTTGCGTCTTTCCACCGGCAGTAAATAACCTTTTACGTTACGTTAGATAAATTATATATTCATGCTGCTATCACATTAGCGCGACAGATGCGACGAGAAGGGCGAGATGCGACATTAAAAATTCTGGTTTTAGCCAACACTAGTTCGGCTGCAGTGCGACAAATTCTTATAAAAAAAAGTTCATTTAAACAGTTTCTTGCTACTACACGTACTACCCTATGATACGACAGCTATCAATGTTTATATTAATTTATTATTTTTCCGTTTATTTGAAACATGTTTCAGGCATTCCCACACGTGGATAAAGGTTATGATTTGCTTACGATAACAAACAGAAATTTCTCGCTAAATAAATAATGTAATTTTCTACCAACTATATCGGTTTCAACAACATTTCGAAACAATACTAAAATCCGTTTTTTAAGCTATTTTCTTCTACAACGCGAACAAAATCGATATGTTTTCTATTCGGAATTCGCGTCGCGTCAGCCACTATTGTCTAGCTGACGTCAAAGGAACCTCACCACTGATTGGCTGAAATCTTTTGTTTTCCGCGTCGCGTCCGTCGTGCTATTGTGATTCCAGCATCATTCTTAAGGTGACCGCCAGCCCAACCCGCTGGATGGCGTGCAAGGCTTCGACCGTTACGGGATTATTCGAAAACTACTCAACGGGCGTTACTAATGTCTGCTTAGGAAATAACGTTACACATGTGTTTACCAATTTCAGGTTCATCAGTATTCATTAAAGCATATTTTCTAGCGGCCATTTATCTCCATAAAGTTTCTTTTAACGTTGCCGAAAATGGCGAAAATTGGTGTATGTGCGTGCCGTTTACAGGCATGAATATCTTGGCGCATAATTTTCTAAAATGTATATGCGTGTACAGTAAGCGTTTATCCTCGATATCTATGGCCCAGTTCAAAAGGAAAGCAACTAAA
The DNA here is from genome assembly GCA_003012365.1 of Medauroidea extradentata. Classification (NCBI taxonomy): domain Eukaryota; kingdom Metazoa; phylum Arthropoda; class Insecta; order Phasmatodea; family Phasmatidae; genus Medauroidea; species Medauroidea extradentata. Next base: position 44,705 of record PNEQ01019529.1, read on the forward strand.
AAAGTTGCTATTTTTGGTTAGGCCCACCAACACATAGAAGTGCACTCTGCTCAGTTGAAAAGAAAAACAACACGTAAATGCATTTGATTTAATAACATGGCTTTTTTTACTATTGCGATTGCCAATGAAGGGCTAGAAATTGTATTTGTTTTATTTTAAAGTTTGTTAATTTTAGCAAAGGCAGACTATAAACATTTTAAACACCTTAAAAAGTTCCCTCAGTATATTGCTTTAAATTAACACATACCAAATATGTAAATTAACATGTTTATTCGGCGAAACGGAAATCTTTATATATGCATTTTACTCAAAACTGGGAATTTTGAGTTGTTTCCCTTTTTAATTGGGGCATCGATATTGCGTCATAAAATGAAAAAATCACAACGGAATGTCTCATTCAGGAGAGTTGTCGACGAGAAGACTACACAACATTTCAGGGACCTGCACCTAGAGGCTAGTGAGAGACGCGATGCACGTACTGTGTTCTACTTACCACTTCCGCACTTCTAAGTCTCGAACGCGGAAAATACGTTCACCCAGTGCGTAGTAGATAAATAAACGCTGAAAACATCAATTGAATTCTACGCTTTTTTCGAAGCCATTATGGATAAAATACTCAATGACAATCCTAGGTAATTATATTCGCCAACTTCATGAGTAAATATGTATCCAGAATTACTAATTCGTTATGCGTGCTCTGTTGCGCCGCAATTGAATGCACGAGGTTCCGGCGTCAGAGAATGTGCCTCAGAAGTTTGTAACACTGGAAAAAATTGTGTTTAAAACGTTGGCTAAAACTATAGTCTAGGATTGCAGTTGTTTAATTTTCGCAAATTGGCTTCAAGAAACCTACAGTTATAGATGAATGCTTTTAGCGTTGAATTATGTACCACGCCCTCTTAAGAGGAATATCTACGTACCGGGTGTAATTTTTCGCGTTAGATGAACGGAGACAAGCGAGCGATAATATTCAGACTGCCACGCTCGATGATAACCGCATGTCTTCTATTCACGGCCCGCCAAACTGGCGTGCAATGCTTTTGTTAAACTATGTTTTATAAGGGACTTTAAGCTCAGACCCTATAATTTTAGTTGCAGAAAATTTGTACGAAAGTCCAAATATTGCTTGTAGTGTTGTGGTTTGCGATATCGGGTGGTATTTTTGTAGTCTTTAAATGTCATTTTGAGCAGTCTCAAAATCATGTTTATAATAAGCGTGCTGCATTTTTTAAAACGATAGAAACTTGGTTTCAAGCATGTGTTCATTTCGTAGATAAGTCTAGCGGTTTCGCGTAGAAAAGAACAATCGCGGCACGTTATAGCACCGTTCATGCATAGCATCACGTACATAAGCAGGGCACATGATATTGTTACCACCTTGTTTCAGTACTTTTTGCGCGGCTCTGATTCATGGTCAGTGATGGCAAAGTAGTGGTCAGACCACTCGCCTCCCACTAAGGCGATCCGGGTTCGATTTCCAATAGGGCTGGTCCCAGATTTTTCACATGTGGGAAACAAGGCGAATGTTGCCGTTAGCCGGTGTGTTCCCCCCGCCCTTGAGTTCCGTCCATTGTAGGGACATATGTCATGTTATTTCTCGGAGCTCCCAGGGAGAATGTATGCCTTTCAAGGAGTGATACCTTCATCTCTGGTTCACTCTCTACCCGTATTACTCAATATACATAAAGTCACGACTTTGTGGTGAAAGATTTTTGCACCATTATGTTTCAAAGCCTTATGTGCACTTCGGTGTCTCTACTTAATTGTTATTGGCAGAGTGTCAATCTTTAGACACGTCTCTCATTTGACTGCACCAATCAGTAAGGTTATTGTGACCACACACGTCTGTGATTTGTCAGTAGAACACCAAGACCAGCGTGAATTAAAACATACAATCATTGACCATGAAGCAGAGTTGTTGAAACCAAATATTGCAAAAATCTATTCGCCACAAAACCGGGGCTGTAGTCATTACTTTATCACCGCTTACTCTAGAACCTACAAATGTACTGTATTGAAGTCTGAAGCGTTTGCTTTTTACAGCAACGAAACAAATGCAACGAGTCTGCTAACGACAAGGCAGTATTTATGTTAATAAATAAGGGTACGATAAAACTGAACGGGACAACACTTTAGAGGGTTCTTAAAAATTCTCTGCTGGAGTTGAAAAATACTTTTAATACAGTCCCATGATGAGAGAACGAATCTGCGGTATCGAGAACTAGCAGCGTGGAAGCAGTAAGGACCAGATATCACGCCCACCACGCCTCACCCATTCTCTAGGTGCAAGTCAGTGAACTGATATACAGTCTTCTTGCCGACAACGCGACTATATGAAACATTCAACTGTATCGCTATAATTTTACCTACGTAGTATTAAGATTATTTAAAGGTGCATTGTACACTATTATACCTTTAAATATAAGCCATGCCAAGATATTCATACATAAACCAATTTACTGCAGCGTTAAAATCAACTTTACAGATACACGAAAGACCTGAAATGTGTACACACGCTTATAACATTCTTTGAGTGCTATTCCTAAGCCGACGTAACTTACTAATAAGCGGTTGTCGAATAATTTTGTAACGGCCGACGTACTGCACAACGCTCGGCGGCCAGGGCATTAATCTGATGCGGTATCAACGTATCGTTTCTAGCACAATTCACTGAAACGGCGTGCAGTGGTATCGTAGATCACTCGCCTGACTGCCACTTTCAGTGATGACCCCGTCTTTTTATTGGTGGAAAGTTTTAGGCAAAATCCAATACGCCTTTCTATCGTAGTTTCACACAATTACCTTGAGTAGTTGTTCAAATATAATAAATTGAAAAAGGCGTTTTTTTTTAGGGGCTCAGAAATGATTTTCTAATGAACGAGATGTTTCGAAACCACCTTTCCGATATCGTTTGAAGTGTTCGTTCTTTTCGTAAATGCACACATTAGAAACACGTTGAGAAGTTTCACAGAAAAAAATACTGCTAGTGCTAGCACGCTTCTGCGTTGTTTACACGGCAGAGGCAGACGCCTTAACTTCCAACGTATTTGTAGTGGTCTGACAGCCTTTTGTACGTAGAATGAACTTGATCTGACAACCTTGAGTACCTTCCTGGTCGCATATGTATGTGCGGTTAGGTAAGCAAAGAATATAAAACGGAACACCGTAACCTACAAAAACACATAACCTCGGAACATAAACTAAGACGATAAAACAAGTTGAATGGAAATAGCGGACTGACAGCTGCCCATTAAATGTGTGTAGACGTGCACACACGATAATCACCTATCTTGGCATAAGGTATGCCAACAATAAACACACTGCCAGAGGAGCTGATGAGTAATGGTTGGCCAAGCGGAGTAGCCGGCGAAATGATTTGCCATTCACGCTTTCGACTTCAACGCAGCTGGAGAGGATGAACGGTTTCAAATGCACATGGTAGGGTAAAAAAAAAAAGGCCATCAATAGAAACATTATGCCCATAAAATTACGTAAACAAAAGTCATTTGTTTATATAGTGTAGACGGAAAACTAATGCGAAATATGAGTAGCATCAAGTTCAGTCAAAGTTGCCCAAACTGTTTATGTCTTGCTTAATTAAGTTGTTAACGTTATTGTTACTATACGATGCCGCAGATGTGTAGTGTTTATACGAGTACATTTACCACTCCGACGTTTAGGAGGGTTAAGAAAGTAGATATGGTTAAATTGTCTCTCGTATATCCACGGTATCATACCTATACAGTTTTAGGAAACTGTCAAATGTATTCTGATGTTACCGAACTTGTTTAGTAACAATGTACAACAGTTGTCCTAATTACAAGATAACATACTGTGTAGAAGTCAAGACCTTCCAACACTGTTCAGGATGTTTTATACATGGCAGAATATTAGATGTCTAGTGCACCAAGAACAGGGAAAACAAGGAGGCTGTGGGTCCAAAACAGCAAACTTAGCCGCCAGTTTTTGGGATGCAGCGCGACGAAGAGTGATGTGGCCCCCTCGAAGGGGCAAAACCCGCTCCGCGGTATCTTATCTGCATCTGTTTGCCGACCTTTATGAGCGATAAGGATCTTGTTGACCGAACAGCCGCGGTACCTGTGACGCCTCTCCCGGCCGGTTGCTCCTCCGGCTCCTCCTCCAGACGCCTGCGCGCCGACCCCGTCGTCGCCGACGTCTCAGCCGCGCAGACGCCATCGTCCGGCACGATGTCCTCGGCGTCGGGCGTCCCGGCGCTCAAAACGACGGCGTCGCCGTTGAGCTGCTGGACCACCTTGCCATTCACGGCGGCGGCGTGGGCGGTGGGGGTGGCCTCCCCGGCCTCATCGTCCGTCCTCTTCCTGCACAGCCAGCGGCACAGCATGGCTCATCGCGCGGCGACCCGGTCCCGCGGCTCTCGACACCTGCACTGGCCGTGCTTATCTGATAACGACGGCGATCCACCTCGCCACTCTCCCCTCCTCCACGAGTGTCGTCAGCTGGTCCAAGGTCGCCCCCACCTCGCGACGTCGCCGCGGGGCGCCCACACAGACGTGCACCCGCATCGCGGCCTCCCTCGTCTTCGCGGGCAGTTCTCCCGCAGATACGATGATTGCTACGTATAGTCTGTCTCATGTAACTCGTCCATGTTTTGACATGTCTCAGAAGAGAAATGTGTCAAACAGTTCCATTGTTTGGAGCGTTAAACCTACCTAGCTTCCTGGAAAAGTACGGTCTCCCCAAGTCTGTGTACAGACACACTTCTCAGAAGTGAAGTGCCAAAATACGGAATACTTATACGAGACAGACTATACCTCCGCACGCAGTCAGATGACGTTTCGGTAAAAAAAATCATGGACTCGCGTTCGGGTAGGACAGAGTTCGTTTTCCTGTACGTCCATCCTGATTTCAAGTTTTCCGAAATCGTCCCGACGAATGATAAAATTAATCCTTTTAACTCTCTTTCTTACCGTTTCTCGATTCTCCGAGAGATTTTGGCTCCGCATCTTTTGACTTTGCTGTCGACGAAGCTAAGTTTTGAACGCAAATAAAATATATTCAATCTTCTTAAGCAGTAAGTTATGTTCTGGCTTGTCCATAAAATCCACGTATCCCTTCTTTTGTGTTTATTAACTCTCATTTGCCTTGGGATTCGCATTTATCTCTTCTCTCTTCGGAAATAAAATATTTAGCAACGACTCGAAGTCAAAATGGTTTCCCTTTCCTCCTATGATAAAATAGAACGTTTATCTACTAAAAATAATTCCGTCGATCTTGTGAATAGATGAGATCGACTGGCTGTGCTTCGAGAGCGTTAAGACCAACTTCAACGTGTAGATAAACAGAGAAAGATTTCCAAATTTAGTGAATTACGATAAGAATAAACATTAATAAAATCTAATACGTGCGAGTCATGGAAAAAGTGTTTAAATCCAGATAGAAAATGCTTAAGAACAGCTAGGATGAATACCTTAAACACATTTATAATTTCACTTTGAAGAAATCTATTTGCCAGGGGAAGCATTAAAAAAAACTGCAAGATTTGCATTGAAACAACCAAAAATGTTTTACTCTCAAATGATTTCGTGATCTTATCTGAGTACTTTTGTGTGCTATCAGTACTATGAAAGTGCTGTAATTCGAAGATGATAATAATAATAATAATTTTTTTATTTCCATACATCGATTACAGCCCTTTACATAAATACTTTTTATATATTGGAAGACATCACACTCACATAAGCGTATACTAAAGAGAAGTTTTAGACAAGCGTCGCACGTCTTTTAAAGGCACCGTCTGGCTAGAGTTATTTTGCATTTACGATGTCTATTGGCGCCGTGGCTGCAATGGAGAGCCAGACATGCGCAATGTATGAGGCTGCACTGTAAAAAAAAGTACTAATCAGTACTGGAAATAGAGCGAATATTGAGCTATAATACTAACAAAAGTATACATTTCATTGCTTCCAAAAAATATAAATATAATGCTACTGTAGATGTAGTGGAAATATTTAACCATGCCAACTTTCTACACACTCCTATACATCGGTGCGTCAGACTTACAAATAGTATTTTAAAGAGTACACCAACGCTTCTGCGTGAACTGGACTACAATAATAGAATAAGGTTATTGGGGCAACATACGTCTGTGATTTACCAGCAGAACACTGACACAAGTGAGAGTTGGAACATCCAATCGCTCACCATGAAGCAGAGCTGCATATATGCACACAAGGCGTTGAAACCAAATGCCAATATATTGTCGCAATAAAATCGTGTCTCTACACATCGGAGACCTGAAGAAATCGCAGGTTCATTGACCTATAGTCTAGCATTGCACAGCATATGTGGACCCAAGCAGACAGCAGCTTTTCATTGGCTCCTTGATTACTCAGTAGTACCACAACATTAGGTTCTGCATTTCAGGCCTCGGTCTTTAGTTTTGCAGCGGCTTCCAAAAAAAATTAGTGCAAATTAATACATATATCAAAAATTCATTCTTACAGTTTTTAAAACTTATATATATATATATATATATATATATATATATATATATATATATATATATATATATATATATATATACATCATCGTTTGTACCTGAATTTTTCAGTTGAAATACACCAAACGAATTTTTTAGATTTTTGCCCCTGAAATATCACATATTTTGAGGTCAAAACAAGACAAAATTAAGCAAAATATTTTTTTTGCTAGCACACGGAACATAATTAAAAAAAAACGCTCTGGCAAAATTGTGTATCGTATGACTGTAAACAGTCACAATTTTTTCAAAGCATTTGTTTAAAAAATATTCGAGTTATTATCAATCGTTAGAAATAACTGAAAGACCATGGCCTTAATAACTTATTTATTATTGACTGAGCGTGTTTCAAGAGGGGTCAAATATGTCAAAGCCCAACTGCGAAAGCGATACGAAAGCGCAGTTTTTTTTTTACTCTAGTTTATTCGTGCCAGAAAAAGCGTATAATTTTATGGGCGTAAAATAAATACAAAGGCACGTTACATGTACTTGTAGTACTTAAAATATCTTGTATTCGACTTTTCCTGCTTTGAACTGACGGAGACAATGACAGTTAAGAGGGCGTGGTACATAATTCAACGCTAAAAGCATTAATATATAAATGTAGGTTTCTTGAAGCCAATATGCGAAAATTAAACAATAGGAATCCTAGACAATAGTTTTAGCCAACGTTTTAAACAAAATTGTTTCCAGTGTTACGAACTTCTGAGGCACAATCTCTGACGCCGGAACCTCGTGCATTTAACTGCGGCGCAAAAGATCACGCGTAACGAATTAGTAATTCTGGATAAATATTTACTCTTAAAGTTGGCGAATACCATTATCTAGGATTGTCGTTGAGTATGTTATCCATATTGGCTTCGAAAAAAGCGTAGAAATCAATTGTTGTTTTCAGCGTTTATTTATCTATCACGCACTCTTAAGTAAGACTGGTTTCTCCAGCAAGAACGGAATGGAAAGATTTTGGTCAGCGCTTAACAGTGAGATCTCGAGCGTTGGAGAGGATAAAGTGACGTGAATGTGGAGGAATAGTGGAATTAAAGGGCTAGGGAAATCGGAGTACCCCGATAAAACCCGTAGGCCAACGGAAACTCCGCCATATTTCCCACATACGACAACCAGGAGTTGCCCGTCAAGAAATAGAAGCTGAATAACCGGGTTGGAATGCGAGCGGCCTGACTACAACACTACAGAAGCTCCTTTCAAGTAATTGACAATAGACAAGATGAAACAACTATTCGGACATGAAAAACATTACTAAACGGTATTTGTATGCTGAAGAAAAAAATGTTGAACGCATGTTGAGTGACTTAAGACTTAACTTCCGCATATTATTTGTGGCTGCGGAAAGGCACCTGTAACTCCTCAACATTACAAAGTAGTCAAGTTCATTTAACTCATAAAAAAAATCGCATTCGATTAAAGAAGTTTCAGCAAACACAGTTTTAGTGTCCAAACATTCTTGACAGCTGTCGTTGATGAGACATCCACTGCAGTCGCCGTTCACGGACGAGGCGACCATATCATCAGAGACACTCGCATCTATTACACGCTCGCTGACAAACTGTACGTTACACACGACCTAAGTGGTTGAAGGTTACCCACGACTTGTTAACTGCAGTGAACATACCGACGAGGAAGGCGGTTGTCTCGCTCGCGTGACGTTCATGACCTCTACCTGTCGCTGGACCGACTATACAACCCAGCTGGGACAGCGAGAGAACGCACTGACATAACAAGTCAGGCTGTAAACAAGAAAGCTTTGCTCTTCCACACGTCTCAGGTGTGTCGTGCATATTAATGGCTCGCACGTCCTCTGGAATACTATCCATGTCAGAAAGACTGAAAAAGTAACGTTCTTTCTACAAGACAGTGTAGTAAACAATACTGCATGAACGACATTAGTATAGTTTTATCAAGCTTATGCTGCTTCTCTGTATGATCTGTCATTGTAATTAATTCCAAGTAAGTATCAATCATTCTTGACAAAACGAAAAAGAACAGCTGTGTATTTTAGAATTTTTCACAGCAATATGAAAATTTGCCCTAGAAGTCTGAAAAAAAATATTGCACTAAAAATATGAATTGCTTTTTTTAATAAACCTATTCAACTGACGACCACAGAAGTACTTAATTGAATTACTAATTTTCTTACACAGTTAGATGAAAAAAAATATTGTTTTTACAATGATCAGTTCTTGAAAGTTCGTAACATAGAAACATGCTGAGTTATACATTTCAAAATTCACTGCTGCAGTACCTTGCGTAGTTTTCGGGAAAACAGGATAGCCACTACTGGAGCCTGTTTCCCAGCTAGGGAGATTTCTTGACGCGGTTTCTGATGCAACACCTGAAATCGATTCCCATAGAATCAGTATGTTGGTTAGCAGCCCATAAGTAACATATAATATTTTGATGTTACATGTATTGTTTATGTGCAAAAAAAAAAAGCAGTGGATTTCGGGATATTCTTAATTACAGTGGATTGTGTACCAGTTATTACAGAAATTGCACACATAATTTGATTAGCACTGGAGTTCGGCATCATACAATGGCTGGTACAATTTTTCCGTAAAATAAGGGTATCATCTTCATTGTCTTATCATGCAGACACGAAAGGTCATTATAATAGGCAGTTGTCGGTATGTAAGAACATTGTATCACCCAACAGCAAATGCTCATTCTATGACATTTATTTTAGGTAGGAACTTTACATGAATATTTAGATATTTTCAATAGTGGACATCTATATGACATTCCAGTTCACCATAAAACAATGTACTGGTTTTGTGAAGCTGTGTTTCTCTGACCATCTCCACATCATATTGGTAGAACCATACTCACACCACACAAAGTATCATAAACTGTAGTTTATTTATCCCTTCTAAAGTGACTTTGCATCACTCAAAATTTTGGGTTTTTGTGCTGTTTGAAAAATGACAAATCTCACATGTATGGATAAAAAGTAATGTTTATGCAGCTTCTACGTATTTGTCGAGTACTTGGAGTGGCACAAAGTTACCCCTGCAGGGAGAAAGTGTTATGACTACTAAGGACGCCAAAATTCTTATGTTGTAATACTCACCAGTGAGAGCTTGGAGGGGAGGAGTGGAGCCACCACTGGGGTCGAAAAGGTCACGCACCCTGTTGTAGGAAACCTCACGGGGGTTGTGCAGGTAGAAAGATTCGCCACTCTTGTTGGAGGTGGGGGAGTGTGCTGGGTTGATGTACAGGCCGTCCTGGGCGACAGTAGGAGGACCTGGTGGGTGAAGGTAGAAGGGCTCCCTGCTGCTCAAGCTGAGTGTCGGACAACTACTGCAGCACTGCAAGCAAAGAATTATCTGAATAGTTTGCAAACCAGATAACAACATGGTCGATGTATAGTATTCCCTGATTTTCGCGAAAATATTTCTGTATCAGCTTGTTTCAATGCCTTATGTGCCAAATCTGCAGTTCTGCTTCATTGGTGTTGACATCATGTCTTTGTGGAAAGACGTTTCTCATTTGACTGTTCCAATCAGAATAGGGTTACGACGATAGAGCACATCTATGATTTGCAGTAAAACATTAAGATATATAAGAGTTAAAAACATCCAATCACTCATCACGAAGCAGAGCTTCAGACATGCACATAAGGCACAAATACCAACTGGTGCAGAGATCTTTTCACAAAAAATAGGGGTCCCTATCGATAAGCAAACATGGGGTCTGGACTTTACGTCTCGTTGACAGCGAGGTCATTAGAGATGGTAACACAGCTTGGTACAATGATAGGAGTTGGGAGAGGAGTCGGCCATGGCCTTTGTTAAGGAACCACCCTAGATTTCGCCAGGAGCGATTTCGGAGGACCAAGGAAAACCGAAATCAGGATGGCCGGAGCCGGGAATTGAACCCGGGTACTCCCGAATGCGAGTCCAAAATGTTACAGTTGAGGTCATGTATAGGTGATCAATAATAAAGTGAGCAGTAGAAGCTGGGGTTACATTTCTAGGCATGTTTTAGTCTATTCGCTATTTGTATTTTTACATACCGTGTAACTATTAACCATAGTGTATAGATCTCACCATACTTAAGAGGAGTCCTCGACTGGCGCATGGACGGCGTTGCAGCGTGTCACGCGCATACATTTTACGCGAAACCGCTTAACTTATTCATATTATGTTCACCTACGAAAAGAACACACACTTGAAACCATGCTTCTATTTTTTAAAAAATGCAGCACACTTGTTAGAAACATGATATTCGGGCCTCTCAAAATGGCTAAAAACGGGTTTTTTTAGACTGTTGTAACACCGAAAATATTACCCGAATTAGTAAATTGCAAAACGAGAGGCATGCGTTGGTCTTTACTTCATACTATTCAAAAATAAAATATTGGGGCCACCGCTTAAAGTCCCATAGTGAAAAGACTACAACGGAAACCTTGCACGCCAGTTTAGAGCGCTGCGAATAGAGGCGATATACTTCTCGTCTAGCGTGGGACACTGGCTCTTACTACTACGCTGTTACCACGCGTCAAAGGTGGAAATTTGATACCGCGAAGGACTCCTCTTAAATGCTAAAGTCTGAGACTACAATACAGAATATTTTTTTTTATTATTATTGTCGACAAAGCAGTTCTCAAAAGTACTAGCCTTACAGCGAACAGACCATACACTTACAAACATGAGTACAATACTAAAAAAGTTTTAAAAGCCTAAATGCTGCAAAAATTTCGTTATATTGCATTTGTGCCTAGTACTGTACAAATAGTAGATTCTGCTTTGATGACACTCTTGCTATGTAAAAATTTTAAACATTCAATATTCAAATTTTCAGTCTTTTTACTTTTGCAAAAATAATATAGGTTATTTATGTCAAAAGAAATATAATATTAATTGCTTGGTGAATGTTAGATTAACAATTTTGGGGATATTTTTGCAGCAAAAATTTGTTTGGTTAAAGAAAATTTAGTTTGTTATCACCAAATCTTTAAGAATCACGAAAAAAAAAAACTCATTATACATACTTGGGCATCCAAAAAGTGCCCTGCGACTTGTTTTTCCAGTGTGATTGAGCTGATATCTTGAAGTGTGATAGTGGTTGTAATGGATAAGTTCTAAAGTATGTACAATTCGATTGTGACATGTCTCAAGAAACCATATTATGTAACGTATATTTATGAAACGAGAAAGTCATTACAATTCGAAAAGTATTTTGTACAAATACGACAGAGAATATTTTCCTTGTGAAATTTTTACACGATTAGACCAGAAACATTCTGAAGCTATATTAAGGATTTAAAAACCTACATAATAACCTAATATTTTTGCAAATTAGGTTCAGTGTTGTACGTAGTTATTACGTTTTCGTTTCAATTCAAGACACGGTATTGTTGAGAAAAATTTTTTTTCCACATCGGACTGTTTATACTGAAGAAACATTACTACAGTAACGTCGAACTGAATATATAATTAGACAGTCAAAGTAACTCTAAGTTAAGACTTCAATGCATAACAAAAGCTGCCTGTTAGTGATTTATTTTCATTAAAAAGTACAGTCTGAGTTTTTGCAAGAAATAAGTTGAGAGGGTGTTTACAAGCTGCAGGTATTTTAAAATGCTTCTAGTCTCGCGAGGTTACCTAGCATTATTTGTTAGATCTATATTTCACCGAGCCAACGAACATCTGGACTCCTCTTGTTGTTTAACAGGTCTGCAGTTCACGTAGGAAGGGATTGGGGGGTTTTGAAAAAGGAGGATTTTTTTCGGCTCAAATAAATTGTTACAGTGCATCAAACGAATGCCTATGAATCATATAAGGGAACAAATTATTCTTTCTACAAAGTATCGCCAATACGAACGAAGATGATTGGCAAGTTTGCAATTTTCTGTTTTTATACATAGATTACTTTACTTCCTGCGAGTTGTCAAACTTGCTAAAATACAACAGATTTTATTATTTAAATTCGCATATTAATAATAATGTGAACAAAATTTTTGTCAAAAGACATTCATAACTGTATATTGTCATTAAATGCATGCCAAAATCGCATTATTCTGCATAAACAGTCTTGACCACTATTTACTATCGCATTGCCCCTTAAAACAGTTCGAAATGACGCCACTTGTAAATGCATTGAATTTTACCGTGGTAAAGTTCAGCAACCTCGAGGCTTGAATTGCCTTCATTTAAAGTTACCTCATAGACACTGGTAAATCTAGGAAAAAGTTGATTGTATGCTAGGCTCCAACATGCTATGTATAACACTGAAGGTTTTGCACCTATACTGGCTGTCGTCCATATGAAGCACTGTGTCCCTCTTCAACAGACCCAGTTAGAGCTGTACAGTTTTAACACAGAACGTGTGTAATTTGCCAGAAAACTGTTCACACGTTTCACGATTGAGACACTACAGTTTATTGGAGACTATGTTAAATATTTTCGCGAATTTCCAGTGTGTCTGCTCGTAGACCTTTATTTTCTGAAACACGATGATTTAAAGCATCAGCCGAAAAATGTACTTGAGCACTCCTAATACGTGATAGATATCCGATAGAAGTCCTTGCAGTTGAGAAATGATGGAGCGACCAACAGCATTGATAACGTTACGTGAAAGGGCAGTCGGTCAGGTAGACAGCACAAGGTAGCGTTCAGGCCTGAAGATGAAAGGACTCCAACGCCATCTTCCTTAATTATTTAGTAGAGGTGCCACGCTATAACAACCTCATCTGTGGCAATTACTTCTGTGAAATGATGTCAAAATTAACTCCGTAAAACGAGCAACGCAGCCGCACTGCAATTTCAGGCACAATCTTCACGCGATTCGGCGCTATTACAGACAACTATGGCTTCCAACTATAAAATCGTGTGCACTCTCCTTCCTAGCTGCGTCTTACATAATTTTCAATAAAGATTTGACCATGTTATATATTCCAGTGAGGTATACGTTGGATGAACTTGATTGTGTACTTCTTGCGTGTACACGTGAGAATTACATTATTGAGACAAGTGTAATGAAATAAAATTGTAGCAAATATGACGTAAATTTTACGATTCTTTTCTTTTCATAAGTACTCAAGTTTAAGTAGAGATAAAGTTTGATTTTATCCTCTTGGTATATTAATAAATAAAAACATAGTCAAATTAATGTTATAAAATATACATACTATCAGTGTTAAAATATTAATTGCGAAATACGAAAAGGTTTTTGTTAATTGGGAACATCTGAATCAACATGCCTACCGGCTCGAAAAACAAGTGAAAACACTATAAAACCATTTGACAGGATTGAAAAAGTCTTCTTCTTTTCTTGGTATAGGTCATTCGGGATAAATTGAGCACTAAATATTTAACTTTTGAAAAAAAAATCACTAGTTCTTACTGTTTTTAAGTCGACATTAAGAAGAGTTATATTATTGCTTGTAAGGTTGGTAGCGAATCATTGCATGTAGTTCCGTGTATTTTCCTATTTGAATACGACGTTAGTGGAAGAACATCAAATGCAATCGACCTGTCTGTATTAAATATACTTTATAATATTTATTAATGATCATATAGACATATTACTTACATAATGTATAATTTGATTTAGTTAGCGCCAGCACAAAGTGTCGCAACCGAGCCGCTGAACATCTATTGCCATTGGCACATGCTGCTAGTGCTTCGCGCTGCAGACATAGTTCAAAATTTCACCGACAGGTGGCATCAGAGTTAGGGTTTCACCACTTCTCTTAGAAGCTAGTTGTCATTGTGTTTGTCCGTTGTTCAATAAGTATGGTTTTCGGATGAATGCAGTCAAAAGTATTATGACTGTTCATTAATATCATTTAAAATAATGGGAAGTCGTTGGTAATGAATAACTTTTATTTTTTATGATTACCAGCCTGAGTATTTTAAATTACAAACAGCTTTTTTTGTGTGTTTCACACATAGATAATATATTATTTATTGTTTCTATTAAGTGTATCGCCGTCGTTCTTGGCAGTACGATGAACTAAACTGAAATCCTAGATTTGCGTGTATCGTTTAGTGTGCTTTTAGTGGCGGATTTGGGTTACAAATTCGAATGTACTATGCTCACATTTACGAGATTCGTAAAGTCAATAGTGCGTGTTGTGTATCAATCAGAGTCGATGCACAGAAACCAGTGTTATAAGATGTTAACTCGCAGGCATTTACAACTAAGAATACTAAGCGTACAGCATACGTTCAGCATCCGAGCATTTAAAGAGTAGATGCTGTAGATAACATTTATCGGAGCAGTTTAATGTAAGTGCAAACAGTGTACATGTCTACGTAAATACATGCACAGGACAATGTTTATGTGTACATGCGACGGAAAGATATAAATTGGTAAAATATATAAAAACAATCAGGGTTTTTGAGTGCTCACTTTATTCTGAAATACCCATAACAGCATGTTACACGCATCTATCTGAGACACCGGTAACCTCAATATTCTAAATTATAAAATTAACAGGTACTCTGTGTCATCGTATTTAGGAGCTGGGGCAGAGAAATAAAATTCTGCCAAATAAATGTTTATCTCTCAAATAGATCCGATAATATTCCATTGTTTGTTCGACTCGGTGTCCAGAGCTTATACGTTCGCATGGGCAAGGGAAGTTTCAGAATCATGACTAACAGAGAATGGAAGTATTCGCAGGAAACTAATATGTTCTGAAGGCTAGACTTCGCGGATATTTGCACACACAGCAAATATTGGCTACTCATTGTTTGTTGACAGTGCTGCATAACAACATGATCTGCAAAGTGTCATTTCTTTATTGTTGGCTCAGAGCTTTACAGGCAAGGAAGGGTAAGTGGGCTTTACAGCTCTTTGCCACGAGGTCGTTAGAGACAGGACACAACTTGGTAAAATGACAGGAGCTGGGAGAGGAGTCAGCCATGACGTTAGTTAAGAAACCATCCCAGCATTCGTCTGGAGCGCTTGTGGGAAACCATAGAACACCGAAATCATGATGGACGGTGCCGGGTATCGAATCCAGGTCCTCCAGAATGCGAGTCCAGAGTGTTACAGCTGCGCCACCTCGCTCGGTCAGAGCTCTACAAGGGGAGTCAAACAAGCCGTGGGCCACTTGCAAAAATGTCACTAAAAGTGCCTAGAACAGTGCCGGATTTAGAAACATATTTTGGGAGGGCTTACGTGACTTTATGGATTGTAAAAAATACCAGCCATCTCAAAAGTGTGATTGTTTAATGTTGAAGAACATTAAAAATTACATACATACAAGTAGGACACATTAAATGTACTTGGATCATCATAGAACAAAACTCCAGTTTCCTTGAGGCGACATGGGACATACTTTGGCTACGTGATGTTGAACACGATTTTGAGGGGAAAGGGCCCTTCAGCCCGGCAGCCTCCCCCCCCCCTTAAATTCGCCACTGGTCTAGAATATGTGAATTTTCAATAACTTTAACAATGCTTAAGATTTTTTCTCTTTGGATCCTTCAGTGCAAACTGAGGGCGTGCCAAACAATGCATTGTTGGGAGGGCTAAGTCCCAGTCTCGCTTCTATCCATCCAGTGCTTATTACGTACAACAATAATATAAGAGATATGTTTACGGGGGCTAACTGTTTAGCACGTAGATATCCCTCCCGCCTAGTTACATTCATGGCTGAACAGTTCGTGATATGCGCGCACACTTGGAAAGGTTGAAGGGTAAAATCAGCATCGGAACCGTCGTATCGAAGAATATACACATCACGACACATGACGTAGTATCGCGGTTTTTACGTGACAGCAATTGTGAAGCGGTCAGAGCGATTTCCTCCCACATAGGCGACCCTGTTTAAATACGCCGTATTTTTTGCAAATGAATAGTGCCGAATGGTGTCGCTGGTTGGCGGGAGCTCTTGGGGATATCCCGTCTTTTCTCCCGCTACACCAATGCATTCAGGGACTGCTCTGTATTCACATCGTGAAACGTCGTCCATTCTCAAGGACATAGCTGTTTGGAGCCCTACACAACAGGCACTAAATGCCGCGTTTGAGGTACGAAAACTGGCATCCCATAAGAGTTACACTGGCTCGTGCGTCAACATCCGTGTCGCCTTCATGCACGGGGTGCAAAAACGGCGTGCAATGTTTATGCCGTTGGCATTTTTCTATGGGACTTTAACCGATGACCCTGTTTATAAATTTATGGAAAGTCCGAAATAAAGTTCAGCACATACTTCTCTATGTACGTTTTACGATTCCTGTTGGTGTTTTATACGTAACAGCAGTCTGGAAAATACGTTTTTGTTCGTTTTAGGTGCCCCGAAATAATGTTTCTAAGCATGACATCTAAAGAAAAAAAAACATAGTTTTAAATACATTTTCTTTTCGTTGATAAAGATATCAAACGTACGTTTAGTAGTATCTCATAAAAACACTTTCTCCTAACATGCTGCAGCACAGTTCATGCGCCATCTGTATAGGACTCTCGAGCATCGCCTACCACGCGCTTAAAATGCGTTGCAGCGTGTTCATAAATATGATTTCTTTAAGAAACTATTATGCCCAATGTGTCTATGTACGAAAAGAAAATACACTCCAAACGATGACTGAAGAGTGGTATCAAAGCATCACGCCGATTAGAAAACTCATTTCGGAGCTCCTCAAATTGGGTAAAAACAGCTTTTCCAACCTGTGATATCTGAAAAACCACTCACGGGATTAGTGTGAAACTACTCTAGGAGCATGCAATGGACTTAGGTTAAAACTTTCCACTAATAAAAAGATTGGGTCACCACTGAAAGTGTCAGTCACGCGAGTGATCTACGACACCACTGCACGCCGTTTGTGTCTTGCGGTAGAGGTGATACTGCACCAGATGAGCCGGTCAACATCGCCCTTGGGGCCGTGCCTCACTCACACTAACACACGACCACCAGGCGGGCGCCTTAAGGTTGTTCAAGTGGGGAAAAAACATAATTTTATATTTGTATGAAATAGTGTTAGTTTTGTACACATTACTTGAGAGTACATATACCTCTAACGGAAAAAAATTAGCTCATCTAGTTTTCCCGTAATGGCACTTCAAAGTCAAAATTTGCGTATTTTTACTTCATACAAAACTTGAAAACCAGTT
>PNEQ01019530.1:0-59800 GCA_003012365.1 Medauroidea extradentata
ATAATTAATTACTGAATTTATCGGTTAAATCGATCGGTATAGATTCGAGAATGTAGGATAATTGATCGGTTGAATCGAAAATTATTAATTGTTTGAACTGATCGGTTAAATCGATCGGGTATTGTTAAATAATAAATAATTTAGAATGATTTTACATTTTTAGTTATTAAAAATATTAGGGGTTATGTTGATCGGGTATGGGGCGCAAGAAATTAAATAATAAATAATATAGATAGATTTTACATTTTTAGTTATTAAAAAAATTAAGGGTTATGTATACATGTATACTGCATATCATGTGAACCTTACGAATGTCGAGCCGAAGGTTGCCGAGCATGGCCGAAGATTGCCGAAGGTTAACGAGCTTGGCCGAGCATACCCGATGTATTTTTTTAACTAAATAATTGTTATATAAAATTATTTTATATAAAACGTCTTTTTATTAAATAGTTTTTTTATTAAAAAGATTTTATTTTTATTAAATTAATTTTTAATGCATGTGGGGTTAGGATGGAATGCGAAATCAAAAAAATTTTGGAAGACTCGAAAGAAACCTTTAAGATGGCGATGGAAAACAAGATGGCAGAATTTTTAAACTTTTTTTTTTAAGTTTTAATTTTTTTTTTTTTGGAATTTTTAAATTTTTTTCTAATTTTTTGAAATTGACATCATTCAAGATGGCAGCCGGAAACAAGATTTCGGCCGGAAACAAGATGGCGGCCGGAAACAAGATGGCATCGGGGTGTCGGGTTACAGGGGACTAAGGTCAAGGTCAAGGTCACAGGGTCAAAGGTCAAGGTCAAGGTCATGGGTTCTAAGGTCAAAGACAACCACACAAACACAGCCCCCAGCCCCTGTGCTCGGATCGCATTTTCCTTCTACTGATATGATATAAATGGCTGCAGTACATGTACACTTCACAGTATTTAATATGACCTGTTAAAATGGAGAAACATATCGAGATAAGTTATTCGTGTTCTTACTGCAAGAAGGTGTTTATGAAGAAGAAGCCTATACTTCAGCATGAAGCAGGATGCCTTCGGAATATTAATCGTAGTATGTTCTGGTTTGAAAACGGTAAAACAAAGTTTGTACGACTAAGCAACTTGAAAAGGCACTTATGGACATGTAAAGAAATCATTCCTCTACCTGTCAATCGATATTTAAGGAAATTATGCGACTACTATGTAATGGTAGTTTGGCCCCTATCGAAGCAAATAAATATTTTACATCATCGGTGAAGAGATCAGATATGATCAATGAAATGCCAAGAAAATCGATGACAAAGCCTCATATACACCAATGTAACTACTGTTACAAGACATTTGTGTATACTCATGATGCAAGAAGGCATGACATAATTAAATGCACAAACCGTACAGTATATCGATGAAATTGCAGACTGTATGCACAAAATTATACTTTAGTCAGATATAAGAAAATAATTAAAGGTCAAGTTGGTCTCCCTACAAGCAGCAAGATTCAATGACTCACAAGCTTGTGATGTACTAGAGTTTTCCGCAACGAGGCGTGTAGGAGGTACGAAACCGTCCGTCATTTCTGGCCCATTTATGGTGACTGTAGTAAATTTATCCACATCGAGACATCCATGTCGATACTGTGACAAGACTTTCAGTAAAAGTACCCATGCCAGAAAACATGAGAGATGTAAAATATGTACAAAGAAGACATTATGTGTACATTTAACATTTGGATGATACAAGTATTGGTGCAAGTTCGAGTGATGATATGAAAGATAAGTGTACAGTCTCGTGTATCTCTTATATAAATAACCATAAATGGTCTTGTATATTAGTACATCAGCTGATATTGAAGGAAGAACGTCGTCTTGCACCTAGGAGAGCTTATGCCATCATAATAAGTGACTTCTACAATGGGCGAGTACGATTCAATACCGTTTTCGAATAATGGGATGTTACCTATCTCCTGGAACAACATCAGCAATGGTGACATCGACTTCTTCGGCCGAAGACCTTCCTAGAAGGAAATCATCTTTCGATCCTGTAACAACTTCTTCGGGTGCTCCTGAGACAGCAGCAGTATCTTCGGATACCACTGCAGCACTGAAGCTAGCTCCATTTACACTACCCGAGCTAGCGAGATCTTCAGCTTTGAGAATTGAATCCTTGACCATGTCATGTAAATCTCATCGATGTCGATACTGCGTTAAGTCTTTTGGTTCCAGTTGTCATGCCAGGCGTCATGATAAAAGTAAAACCTGTTCTAAAAAGAAGAGTTGTGCTGATTTAAGAATGGGATGTAACAAGTGTGGGCGCGAGTTCAAGTGTTATGATACAGCTAACTATGGGGAAAACATCTGTCGAGATGCATATTATGAACACGGTAAAATTTGTTAAGCTAAATCTACTGCACCCATATATTTTGCAGGTATGTCTAATAAAAGTGGATTTGTACTGAAAGTATCGGCTTTCCTAGGTATCCTGAAGAGATATGTTGCAACGAACTCGACAGGTACAGCGAAAGACATGTGAACATTTATAAACAGTAGGAAGGAAAATTTATTACAGCAACTTACAGAAGAGTTAGAAGATCACAGAGCTTTGAAATATAATATATTGCTGGAGTGTGATTACACTAAACCAGATCCTTACGAAGGAAGACGTTGCAGGAATGTTTCCAAGACTTCAAATGTGCCCCTTTATAAAACTGATGATATCGGAAACAGCATCGAAAGTAGTATACGAAAATTTGACGTGAGGAAAATTAGATGGTAACGAAAGGTTAAGGATGGACCCTAGGTGCTGTAAATAATCTTCAACTACGAACAAATGTACTCGGCTCACTTCAGAAATAAAGGAATATTATAGCATAGCTTTTCCTGAATATGTTCGGTTGGTTATAGTCAAGCGTTACTTTGGCAAAACCAGAAGATTCTTCGTTCGTGAAGACCAGCTCTTTGTGTGTGGGATTAGCTGGACATGACGATCACTCGGGCAGAGATTATGTTCACAAGATGATCGCTAATGTTCACAAGCTATTCGCCAAGGTTCACAAGCTATTCGCCAATGTTCACAACATGTTCGCAAATATTTGCTGCAATTTCAGCTACGTTGGCCACCACTGTGTCTACCTTTGCTACCACTTCGGCTACGTTCCTTACTACTTCTGTCATGTTCGCCACCACTTCGGCTATGTGCACCACCACTTCGGCTACGTTCCTTACCACTTCTGTCATTTTCGCCACCACTTCGGCTATGTTCACCACCACTTCGGCTACATTCCTTACCACTTCTGTCATGTTCACCACCACTTCGCTAATATCCGCTACCACTTCGGCAATGTTCGCCAACAACTTCGGTCATGTTCACTGGTGAGCACTTCGGTAGAGAGAGACAACAGCTTCTTCGCTTATGACTACGTGCCCTTAGACCATGATGATAAGCTTTTTGCCCACATGTACGAACTCCACGACAGTGCTTAGGTCAAAATCGAAAATGACAGCATCATCTGTAGCTGAGTCGTAGATGCCACTTCTGCTGTAAGGACTTTGTGTTCAAGATTTTTATGCCATTATGAGAAGCTTACTAGCATACAAAGTGTTGAATTTTTATGTAAATAGACATTATGATTGATCGGAGTTTCAGTGTTTGGTTGACGTGATATTTTTATTTTTAAATTGATAATTGTTTGGGGTTATCTTGTAGTAGTAAGTAGAAAAATGTATTTTCAATAAAGTTAAACTTTTTTGAAAATGTGTGTGTTTTCACCCTATGTGATCGATGAGTATAATAGTAAGTTTTGCATAAATATTTAATATTAAAAGTGTAGAAACACAGAGACAAAATAGAAACTAAATTTGATTGGAAGCTTGAATTGACATATACGATTACATTGCATTGTAGAGAGAAAAATTGTATCTGAGTATATGTATAAGGTTGAGTAGAAGAGTGTATGTAGATTTCGGGCAGGATGTGACATGAATGTTTCAGAGTGAAGGTTGAGTTAGTAGGGCTGAGGAGGGGGATGAGTGGTGGAGGGGGTTGGTGAGGTTAGTGGGGAGTAGTGGGGTTTGTGTGAATTAGAGGGGGTGGGTGGTAGGTGTAGTATTGTGGGGGTTGGAGGGGTGCAGGGCAGATGGGATGGGGTGTAAGAAGGCGATGGTTTTTTGGTGAAGAAGAGGGAGTTTAGGGAAGGGATGGTTAGCATTAGTAGTATGGATATGTATATCATGTCAGTTTCTTGGAGGGTGTAGTACTGTTCGGATTGTGTCCGCCATGTTTGAAAGTTGTCGAAGAGACTTACCACGTGTAAGCTTAAGTATCAAATATATTTTATTAAATTTTAAATAATTGATTTATATTATCGGTAGCCGATCGTTATGTAAGTAATATGGTATGTACTCAATGATGAACTAAATGATATAACTTGAGTGTATTATATTGTACAAAGAAAATGCATGTAAAAAGCAATGACTTTTTGGTTTTTGGAAACAGATAATATTTTATCGCAAATCGATTAGGTATATCTCAGTTTTCTTTGGGGTGATTGGGCCTACAGGAAAATATCCCTTGTGTATTATAAGCAATTAAAAATAAAGTGTATTAAAATATATATTTGCAAACTTATTGACTTTATTGGGAAACAAACGGGTAGTGTTAAGATTATTGTGGACACAAGCATATACAAGTATTGGTTTTTTAGAAAAATGAAAATTCCATAAAATCTAATTATTTAAAATAAATTTTTATTGATTGATTTTATTAAATTTGAAGTATTGACTATCATTAAAGCATGAAAAATTCTTAATCCAGCCATTTTGAGAAGACTTTGGGGTCATGCTGGATTTAAGACATCCACAAATGGAAATTTAATGAGTCGCGGGAAAGGGGAAATTGTTAGGGAGAAAAGGGAAATCTTTTTGGGTAAAAGGGGAATTTTTTTGCGAATTTTTGGAAATTTTGGGTGAATTTTTGAAAATTTTTGGGATTTTTCACCTTCGGATGATCTCTAGGGTAGGTTCAATGTCAAGGTCACCCAACATGGCAGCCGGGGCTGTGACGTCACAACATGGCGTGTGAGGCCTCATGGTACCTCACTCACCCTCCTGCACCAAAACCGGCTAAAAACATACCTACTATTTGTATACTTTGTCTTTGTGGAAGCTAGCAGGTGCAAGTGTCTAGCATCTTGGCCTTCTCGCCCTCACTACTGCTCATGTAAACCCCTAGCTGCTGAACGAGAGGGGAGGAAAGCCAGCCTATAGTGTTCGTGATGCAAATGTTAAATAGTTGTAAAAATTAGGATGTAAGGAATTTTATAAATTTTTAATAACATGTAGGGTATTTGTCAAAGTGCAGCTGAATTAAATAAAACAATTACGTAACTACGGCAATGGCAAGAAGTTACTGTCCTCGAGGGGTGAGTCCATGTTTCAATAGCTGTCTCCTGATTGGGTCCAATTGAACTAAAGCCTGCAGGGCAAGCGACGAGGTGGTTGGGTCCAAACAAGTTCATGGTTAGGTTATTGACAGATTTTGGCACATATGTTTTCGAGCCGCGGAAGACGACATGAGACGCAGATAATGGCGGCCTGAGATGCCACCGCAGGGTGTCAGTTCAAGCGCCGGATGCCTTTAGAGACGGTGTTGAATCAAGTGATCGACAAACCGAGGTGATACCACTGGGCGTTTTTAATTTATGCGTCTGGAAGTCTACGAGTTGCGGACCGTTTATTTAGATGTGTTGCAAAGCGTAAAATGTTAGGGCGGTAGACCGCTGACGATGCCACGGTAATCTTCGACAAAATTTAACTACATATTGCTGAGACTAGTGGGCATATAACCATTAAGTAAAAAACTAAACTAACCTTGCATAATAATGGACATGCTTTGGGAGGACACTACACGTTACTCACGATCGCTCGTGGCTTTCTTTGCCACAGTGCCTCTTAGCATAATGCCATCCCGGCGCCCGGCCCCCATGGGCGTGGGGAGAGATCACGCTCTGCCACACAGTGAACTTTAGCTAACAGTCAGTTGGAACCGCCGAACCCCTTGACGGAACACTAACCTGCGCCTCCATCCACATTCCAAAGGAGTAACAGTAGCTAGCGAGAGAGCCTAGGGCACCCATCCCAGTTCTCAACCACAATCCTGTCCCACAACTGAGATCCTCAGATCAGCCGCCTCTTGGTTTGAGTCAGGGCCTATCTAACCCCTAACAGTCTATGGGGGGCCTGTGAGAGTCTGCTATCTGATTCAAACATATCTTGCCAACTTTTTATTACTCCACGCACTTTACACAACAGAAATTTAGGATTTCGCAAGTTAAGTACATTTTTAAAAGCCTGCTACGACGAATCATTTTCATTGAGTTAGCTCTTTAAACCCATACTTTAATATTAATGAATAACAAACTAAGTCGGTTGCCTCCCCTTCCACCCCCTTAAAACCACCTCTGCGTAAAATACCTATGTAATATTTTGATATGCTGCGTAATTGCAATATACAATTCATGATGTGATATATATAGGCCTAAGTAATTTCACATAATTTGATATTTATATCAAATTGCCTTGAAATAGTGTTTACATGTATTCAAAAGCTAGGGAAACAATAGTATAAACTGTTACGTTGAATTCGATTTATTTTTTAACATTGATGTTTTAACATATGAATAAATATTAAGTTTGAAAGATTTACATGAATTCAATAAGAAAAACCTTACTTAACACAAAAATAAAGGGAATGCGTTTGTACTGCCAAATAAATAAGACCGAAACTCTATCGTCAGTAGAGTCAAAGAACAACTGCAAAAAAAAAGTTTACATGCAAGCAGTTTTATCCCATCTTCTGGACAAGAAACTTATAAGTGACGTTTCTTCAGGCAATGTAAGGATGTAATTTTCAGATTTGTCAGTTCATTAACTCATTCACTGCTAGTGACACAAGCCCTGGACAACATTCTGGTACTGTACACATTGCAGCAAACTCTAATTTACTCTTTCAGATCACTTTTGTGACAAAAAAATTACAATATATTTCGGTATTAAGTAATTATAGGAAATTAGCTACTAAATTTAGTTGAAATATTTCATTAGGTTTTAATTGACTATCCTCAACTATGTTAACAAGTGCGTGGTACATAGGTAAGCACCAATTACAACCTTCAGGTTATTAGAAACCAATACACGAAAACTTCAAAATGTAATCGTAGATAATTGTGTTTGCCAACTTTATGAGCTAATATTGTGCAAATAGATACAAACATTAATCATAATCTCTTGCGCCGCTTTTAACTGTAAGGGATTTAAGCATCAGAGATTGTTCCCTAGAAATTCGTTATTTGGGGGAAATTTTGCTCTGCAAATTGACATAAACCTGTGTAGGCTTGCCTTTTTCACTTTTGTACATTGATCATGAGACAAACGTAATGTATATAAATCCATTTAAATCAATTAAATCACTATACACGTATAAGTTTGGTTATTGTGTGATGTATGTGAAGCGTAAACAAGTAATTTCATGTTCATACTGAGCTGCAATGGACACATATGAGGATCTTTCTTTCAAAACTGGATATTTAAAAAATGAAAAGTCTGTTTCGGGTAAATTATGTACAAACCATATCAACTAAATTAGAAGGTGAAATGGGTTTTTGATTTATAGAATATACTGTAGATCAAATACCCATTTCACCATCTGAATTAGTTGATATGATTTGTATTGAATTTATCAGAAACAGAATTCTTAATTTTTTGGAGATATCTAGCTATGAAAAGAAGCTTCTCATATATTGTTAGAAAACATTTATGTGAGATTACACAAAAATACAAGCAAAATTTATCCAGAAGTTTTGTAAGATCACCGACACTCTGTTTGGTAATGATATCATATGTTAAATAACAGACAAACTTTTCTACGCAAATTTTAAATTTATTTAAATTACTGGCACTCCATTTTCCAGAAATATGAAATACTATTATCTGCTAAATTTACTCATAATTTTGATGTACCCATAAATAACCTGAAAATTTTCTCGAACATACCAGGTTTCGAACCCACGACCTTATGATTTCCAGGCAGACATTATAACCATTGTACCACAGCGTCAAGAAGCGAGTTCCATGCAGACCAAGACCAATATACCAACTTTATAAGAGACCAACTTTAGAAGTGACAACTTTTGCTACTGACTTCCTGATTTTACAAAACTTAATTACTATCATTATGATAAAAAATTTCACTCTACAGATATAGAAAACCTTAAAGTGCATACCAGCAGGCACCAAACACTGAGAAGAGAGATTTTTATTTAGCCATGAAAAGTTCGATGTTGTGACATGTGTGACCGCGCACTGCACGATAGGTGAAGCGAGGAAAATGGAAGATGTGTGTGGCCTTCTCGGAACACTTCAGTCACTTACTGGGCTATTCGGCCCTCTGCCCATGCGGATACGAGTCCTCGGCTGTATCGCTCGTTGCTCTGCTTCTCTTCTCTTCGCGGCAATGTGTGGTCAACCAAGAAGCAGCGCTTCTCTTCCATTATCTTATATTGTATTATCTTATCTTCGTTTCGCACCAGTGTTCATGCACATTAACCCTAGGACTAATAATGTCACGCCCTCTTGCCCAGCAACGAGAAAACGAACAGGTGAATGGAAAAAGAAAGTGGCGCAATGTACTGTGTTGTAAGAGCAATGCAAACCCATTAAAAATTCAACTAAGTTCATGAATCACAAAGGTGATACAAATATGACAGTCACTGTACTGTTTCAATAAAAAGTTAAGTTATTAAAACCATCAAATACATTCCCATTCTATAACACATGAGTTTTAGTAATATTACTATAAAATAATTTACATCTGCATTCATTACGCACCAATGTCCCTTTTATCTAGCATTCTGTAACACATAATGTTTTTGGTTGTACTAAAGTTAAATCATTATTATTTAAAATTTTAGCAAAAAGCAATCTACTTTGTACAAATCACGAGTAATAACAACACAGTTCAGTTTTGTGCAATTATTGGCTCTACAAAAATTTTTTCTACTAAATTTTCACAATAGTACTGAAGAGCAATTAAAGTTTACAGACAAAAATATGGCATAGTTGGTTTTCAGCTGAAGGTACTACTACACTGAAAATAAGTTGACACTTAACATACCCAGATTATCAGCCCAAGTACACATAAAACTCACGTATCAAGAATAGTCTTCCCAGGCCGCCCACGGACTAACTTGACGTTTGACACAGCAAACGCCATCGACGAATTTTGCCGTACACATACAGTGTAATACACAGGAAAATAAACAGCAATGGTCACCGTATCCACAAATAATTTAGCGACCAAAACCACTATCCCCACATCGACATGCACTTATATGAGTACAAGGCTGATACAAACTTAATCTGTCATGTCGGTTATTTATATTCGTAAAGACTAAGTCACTAATTCAACATATTCCAGCGGCATGCAAAGCACAGGCAAATAACAACAAGCATACGAACATCAGTAAAAATAGAAACAAGTATGGCCATCTATTAGAGCTAGCTTGTCACGAGACTAACAGTTTCACAACACATTCCACCCAGCGATTATGAATATCACAGGGCTACACATCCTTTGCATAGCGAGAAGCCCTCAAGTCCCGGCAGAAAAAGTTCACTAAAAACATGTTACAAAGCAACTTCAGTAACATAATAGTGTATAATGGCCAACTCCACCAATCACGTATGTTGACGCAATACCGTATGCGTCCAATTTTTCACTGCAGCCGCGCACCCACATGCTCACCTGCCGACTGCGACCTTCCTTCGCGCTTGCACTCAACAGACTAGGGAACTTCCGCACGCATTCACAAACCTCGCTGACTGACGTACCCGCCAGTTCCCCACCCTGCTGCCAGGTGCACTAACGAGCACTCTACCCACGATAGTAGAGAACAAACCAGGTACGCTATGCATGCACAGTATCTTGTGAGCACTACACAAAGTCACCCAGCTGCTCAATGTGCTCACAGAATTTTAACCAACAGAAAGTGACACCAATGGAAGTTGTGGATATCACAGCCTCTCCCCCTTAAAGGAACCCAGCATGAGAACCCAAAAATACAGCTTGAAATCTTTCCCATCTGCCAGATAACTTTGATGATCGATAAGAAGGATATAGCTACTCACAAGTATCTAAACACAAAAGTAAAAAACCAAGAAACAAATAATCCCTTCCTCTTAAAAATACACTTAACCAAGGACAAAAATAATTAGACTGAAGACATCAGAAATACAGCCTATCCTCCCAACCTTCAACTCTGCTACTGGCTAACATCAAGGTAAACAGGGGCTAAGTAAGATTTCAAAACTGTAACATGCACTTTCTTCACTATCTCATTGCCATCTGACAAACCCAGATTAACACTATTAGGAGTCGAACAATAAAGGATCTTATAAGGTCCATCATTATTCATCAAGAACTTACTTGAAATATATTAAGTTTTTTATTAACAGTCACATTTTTGCACACCTAAAGGTCCCTTATCCTAAATGGGCAGTTCTTCCAGTCCTAGTTACATCTTCTTCATACACTTATGAGTTCGCAAAATACCTTTGTATACCTCCCGCCATATATCAACAAATTCCATCACAGGATGATCGAAAGGCTGACTCCCCCATGAACTCATCAAAGTGTGTGGGACCTCCCTCCCGAACACGATACAGCTTGGTGATTCCCAAAAGCAGAATGGAGTACATTATTTGAGGCAATTTTCCATCCCATTTCCTTTTATCATGATGATGATAAGTGAAGATTATCGTATGTGCTCCCTTTATTGATTTATTTAGTATTTGAACAAAGTTGTGACAGGGATAACATGGACTTGTATGCACTAATTTAACCTCCTAGGCGAAACACAAGTCGAACATTTGCTTTCCTGAGAAATATTAGGTATTATCATAGACCAACATCTCCGGAGTACTGAAAACTTTGGAAAGTTTATTTTTTGACTTTGAGCAAATTGTGGCCACCTTCTTATCCCATGAGAGTTCAACGAACACAAAACAGGAAAGACCATCCACCATTATAAGCAGACACACATTTTCCTTGCTGGAGGGAGGTAAAGGACCAAAAAATATCAACAAACAACGCAAACACACTTTCTGGAGGCTGAGCTGATTAAAGCCCCACTTTGGTTGATTGGGCTTGCTTTCTACACTGGCAATGATAACAACTACATATGTACTCTTTGATATCCTTTCTAATTTTTAACCAGTTCAGTTAATTAGTTCAGTTTTCCCAATTCCCATGTCCCAACCTGAGAACAAATCACGGAAGTACCTAAGTAATAGGGGCCTTATAGCACAAGGTACTCACACCTGTTTCTTCCCATTTTGTGACCAAACACTATACAGATGAAAATGCCCCCCTTTTCCATGGAAATATCGGCAAGCAGCTGCTTCCCTTCAGCATCATCCTTTTGCAATTTACAGATGTTTCAAAAACTTTCTTGGCTAAAATGCAACACCTTACATTCCTCACCAACCTCTTCCATCGCCCCTTGTACCACAAATTCTGATGGATTATAAATGCCGGAAAGAGCGTCCGCAACACGGTTTTCCTTACCAAAAACATGTACAATACAATATTAAAATTGCATAAGATGTATGATTTACCTCCCTATCTCTCCGATTTGACACGGATGTCTAAATAATCAAGTGAGTGCTTGGTTGTCCGTAAGTAGGTTAAACTCAGAATGTTCCAAACAGCAATCAAACTTTTCAACTCTCTACGTACTGAAATTTTGCTCATTTCTCGAAAAATATCAACTTGCAAATATGATAGGCCTCCTCTGGCCTTCCTCCCCTGCAGTAGAACAGTGCCAATAGCGAGGTTAATTGCAGTGACCTGGAGGACCTACCTCTTCTCAAAATCAGGGAGCTGTAAAATTGGGGGATAAGATTTCTTCAAACCATCAAAACTAGCTTGCTGATCAGCATTTAAATGAAATCCAACATTATTTTTCCTGAGGAGCTTAATCGGAGCGCACATGTAAGCGATAACGGGGTATAAAATATGCAAAAATAACCACTATTTCTCAAAAACCTCGTTACTCCCTTGAAATTTTTTGGGTGGGTAAAGTTTACAATCGGACCAACTTCAACTGCGTCCATCAACACTTGACCCCTCCTAATAATAAAACTCAAGGACTTAATTTAGTTGCTTGCCCTAAACACATTTTCAGGGTTAACAATGAATCCAACCTCTCCAAGTTTTTCTAATACTTTCCGAACTTGTAGTAAGTGCTCGTCAAAATTTTACGATAATACTCAAATATCATCAAGACGCAACACCATAAATTTAAAGGGAAACTCCCCCAAGAGCTGACTAAGGATCCTTGAGATACTGAGCACCAAAATTAACGCGAAAGGGACATGCTTCCATATTTACTCTTAAATATTCTAATTTTTTTCTACAGAGATTTAATGATATGTTGTAATTATGAAAACACTTTAGAATTATATTTATTTGGTTCCATAAGTTTTAGAAATACATGACATTTAGTACATAAGGACACAGATAATTTATTGTGTATGAGTAGGACATTATTCTTAGTTTCATTTCTTATTTTTGAACGATTCTTGCAATGTGGCAAGTTACAAACTGAAGAAGTATTTTGGACATATGCAATTGCAGCAAATGGTGTGTGACGGAAAACCACAGTATACACAAAACAAACCTACAAATAAACAAAAGAACTGTTTGCCACTGCCTAATATAGGTAAACATATACAATTCCATAAGGAATTCAGTCAGTGAGTTAAAAGATAAAAGTGAACACAATCGAGCACCCAAGCACCAAGAAAAAATAAAATAACTCAAGATTATTCCACAAAAGGAATTTCGTCAGTACGTTCAAAACAATAGACAAAAAATTATTAATTACAGCAAACAAACAAACAGAACAAAACGAACGACAAAAAGAGTGGTTGCAGACGACACAGCGATAACACAGACACCTTGAGAAGAGCGAACGGAAAAAAATATAACACAGTAAATGTGGACAGTAAGACAATTGAAAAACAGACGAACACAATGGATTCCTTGCTACAAAACAATTTGCGAAGTTTCAGAGACTGAAATCTGTTTCCGTCTTCAGGCATACACTGGCCGAGGAGCATCTGCAGTTTGATTTCATTTGCTTCATAACACCAGTCATGTGTGAAATTTATTTTGTCTTATTTCAAGAGGGATACAATGCGGTGCTTTTCTACTGTCCAACTCATCCTAATTTGGTTTGCCATACTTTTATTTACTGATTAGCGTTATTAAGGCGTGTTAAAAAGAAAATTCTATTATAATTCCGTAAGCTCTCTCGAACGAAATTATGACATCTGTTATACGATTCCCATGTAACTCCAGCCAACGAAAATCTTTACATGCCTGACCTTTTCATATATTGTGTATTGCAAATGTCCTTTATAACCTAATTTTTACACCCGTACGGTATTTTGAATATAATATATTTTTTTACATTATATAACTTACCGATTCTTGGTATTTAACAAACTCTAAATTAACAGTAAATATGATGAAACGCGTTGCATTTTAACAATTTTATGTCTACTATAATACAAATTACAGGGTCCTCTTAACAATAACGACCGCTCGCATGTAATTGGCCATCGTCAAAACTATTTTGTTCACTTTCAAATAAAGTTTATAAGCACTAACAACCTGCTAAGTTGTATTGGAAACTGAAACATACAACACAGTTCCAGGTTTTTACACCGTAACGTTTAAGTTATGCATAAATTTTATATTGGGAACTAATTATTTTTTGCGTCAGGTATGAGGGAGGCAACTATCATTCAAACATCGATCGGCAACCAGCGTAACATGCTTGTAGAAACTAATATGCTGACAGTCCCATAAGCGGAAAGGGTTTTGTCTAGCATGTACAGTTATGTTCAGAATAAATAAGCGACCGAAAAAGTTAAAACTTCACTTCGGGTATGATCGGCTGTTAAGCAAAGGTAAAGCCTGAGTACCCAGGCAAACACGCAGCGCACGTAATTGTCTCCAATCACGGTGAAGTTGGGGCTCGCGAAATACAGTCGCTCTTTTATTTGCTGTCCGTTCTAACCATAAAGCTGTGCCACCATATCGAGGGCATTTGATTGGATGTGTTGAGAAAATCTTCGTGATTACACTGTCGTCTAAGTAAGAGGAAGAATTACATACATCACTCGGGCAAGTTGTCATTAATTTACACGGAAATAAAAAACTTGTTGTATTAATCTTCTGTAGTAAGAGAAGTTCTGTAAAATTTTTATTGATATTTATATTGTTTTCATGGCTCTTGAACAGCCAAATTAAAGTTTTAAGAGGAATGGCCACAGCATTTGTTGGTAAATCATACCAGCATTTCTCTGGCGTGATCTTGGGAAACCAGTGAATACCAGGCTGACCTCCGTGGCGCAATCGGGTGGCGCACTGACTTGCGGTGAGATGTACAGGTTTCAAGTCCCGGGTGAGGCATGGGTTTAATTTATTTTTGGTGGAATATAAAAATATGTATAACCGTATCTATAAACCACATTGCCAACGAGACGTAAACTCTAGAAAAATATAAAATAAATAATTTGAAAACCGAAATCAAGATGGCCAGACTTAGGATCGGAACAAAGTCCTCCCAAATGACAGTTCAAACCATTATAGCTGCGCCAGCTTTCTATAATACGTAATTTAATGGGCGATACATAGCGATAAATACACAAGTAAACATTACCAACCAGTTATTTTGTCTTCCCTATGCATCGAGCTCAAGGTTGACACCGAGTGAGATGGAATAATACTAACACATTGAATTTGAATTTGAGAGGACCGGGGTTCGATACCCAGTCAAGGCACCCTGACATGGGGTTTTCCCTTTGATTTCCTTCTCACTCCAAATCCTGGGAATTTCTTTTTCAACAAAAGCCTCCCCTAGTCCCTTTCACGAAAGTTGTGTTGTTTGCCTTCTCTATTGACATCACTGTCGACGTG
Source organism: Medauroidea extradentata (assembly GCA_003012365.1). Lineage (NCBI taxonomy): Eukaryota > Metazoa > Arthropoda > Insecta > Phasmatodea > Phasmatidae > Medauroidea > Medauroidea extradentata. Next base: position 15,024 of record PNEQ01019530.1, read on the forward strand.
CGACGTCAATTTCTGTGAGAATTTGTTACATAGATTTTCATCCCAGGCTGGTCTCGTCTCAGAAAAATACAGAATGGACAAATAGCAATACGTATTAAAACGAAGTCTCACCAATTACTGACATAATAATTCGTCTACTAACAGTTAAATGCTATCGTTCATGTATATAATCCGACCATAAAATTAAATAGACAATGCAAAGTTTTTAAGTCTACGCTGATTTTAAAAAGTATGAGTTATATAAGAGGGCCGCTTGTTTTCCCGAAAAATTCCCTGCAACAATTAGTTCCAATGGCTTGTGTGTACACTTGCACCAATGTTTCTTGATCAATTATTAGGTGATTTTATTCTCATTGTTTTAGGAATCTACCCGCAAATCACAGGCGAGTGGTATCGAAGTAATGTTGTTTTGATAGGCACAGTCAAATAAGCGACGTCTGTACACAAAGAACGCTGTCAATAACCACGAATCATAGCTGCTGATGTGCACGTAAGCCACTGAAACTAAGTGGTGCAAAAATAAATTCGCGAATACTACCGGCAATACTCTTTAGAAAAAATTATTTTATTTATTTTATTTACATATTAGGTTTTACATGGCGAAACTAAGGCGTACGCATTTTCTTTCATTTAACCAGGGTAGTTTTACATTATTAAGTTATAAATAATAATTTTAAAATATCAACAATAACAAACTGTTAATACGTTCATTTACAAATGGAGCTAAGACTGTGTTAGAAAATATTGCTTTAACAAAAAGACAATTTAATGTAAAATAATATAAATGAAAGGAAAATTAATCACTTATATTCAAGTAACATATGATCTAGTATAAACATTAAAAAATACATTTTAAAGTTAAAATTTTTGTTTTATAAGAGTATAAAATTTTTACTGTAAAAGAAAAGAAATTATTACTAACATTTTAAAAATACGAGAAAACTTAATTTGGGAAACAAAAATTTTCAAATTAAGTCTGAGGCTTGAAAAAAACTTTCTTATTAAAATTGTTTTTGAATCCCAATGTTATGACTTTATGGTTATTATTTCTTCTGGGAGCTCAATCCACGCTTTGGATACAGATACATAAAATGATTTCACAAAACTTTGCGATTTATAGGCCGGTGAAGGTAACATTTTTGAATTTGCGCACCTAGTTTCACGATTGTGTTTATTAACTATTATGTGCAGAATAAAGCCATTCTTACGGTTATCAGGAACAAAACATCTTGAAAACTGTCAATCCAGACAATTTGCGGAATCACTCGCCTTAAAGCTATATTCTATGTGTGGCATTATTATGACATTTTGGAACAGAAGCGCGTTTGCTACGTACATAACGTCACTGTCAGGACTTTCAAGGTTACACATTATTTGAAGTGTATTTTATAACAGACCGGAGAAATCTAACGTAGTGTTCCCTGCATAGCCAAACAAGTGAACCTCCGTTCTGCGACATCGTTGTGCAACGTTGTTGCATCAAATTCATATATTAGTTTGAATATTAGTTTCCGTTATGTCCAGTTAAGCCTACCTTAAAATAAATTAGCCTGAATAGAACGTATTAAGCCACATTAAAGATATACAAAATTAAGTTTACAATATTCGGTGTCCTGAAGATGGACATCATATACATTATAAATTCATTTATGTAAGAAACTATTTGAACTGTGTTTTACGGGTAGCTCGAGAAATGTAGAAACGCAAGATGTTTGCTTTGTGCCGCAGTTTTAGTCCCTTCATATCAGAACGTGCTACAGATATACTGCTTACGTAAGAGCCAGGAATGTTCTGCTTTGGGGACCATTTGACAATTTTATGCCTAACCAGGTCATTGAATCACAAGTCAGTGATATCTACACGTATTGCGAATCCTATTAATGACCTAGGTCATGCATTGGTATTCTCGAACACATTACAGGGCGCTGTTTAACTTTCTTACAAATTGGCTAGTCTCGAATGTGTTCTCACAGAACTCCAAACGAACTCGTTTCATCCATAGTAACGTTCCGCGTTGCTAATTTAGAACATAATGTCTTCGTGGCTGTGCTATTTTTGGGTACTCTGCTGTGCTCTTATTGCTCATTACATTCTCTGGCTAAATGGAAGTAAAAGACGGCGATAAAGTCGTACAAGTTAAACAAGAGGAAACTGACATCACAAGCAAATATATAAATATGATACTATTGATATTTCTAGATATTTTTATTTCCTAATATCAGTGAAATTTATAAAATAGTATCATGCTGATTCAAATATATATTTATGATAGCAATTTATTTGTATTTTAATAAGCTATAGTAATTTTGGATGAATTTTTTCCTATGCTACTACACTTGCGCTAGAAACTCAGTAAGAAACAATCCTGTCTCAGTATTTTGCTTACGTGATGTGTTTAGCTAGCATTTAAAATATATTTTCTTGAATGTTACAATATATAAGTTTTTCCTTATTTTTTACTTTTAATACAAATACCATTATTTTATAATGAGTACACAAGGATATAATGTTTCATGATTTACCCTGTGACATTGATTAATCATAAGGAAATACTTAATATTTGTGGATGCAATTATATGATAACTTGCTGTGCAACAATTACATACCAAATTCTAAAAAAATATGTGAATAAATAATCGATATACTGTTGATACGACTGTCCAACTTTATGCCGGACCTCAACAGGCATATTCAATTGGGAACAGAAGCACAGTCGGATGATCATGATTACTTGAAATTGAAGGGTAATAATGCATCTGACAGAATACCACGACATGACTGCCCAATATGTTAAACTCCGGTAGTGTTTCGCTCTTGACTGCAAACAATGTCGATAATAAACTTGGGTAGCATCCGGACAAAAACTTTGCAATAAAACTGAAAACTGTGAAAAGCAATCATCCATTGCTCCACGCCAGGTTTTATTACATCAATACCAGTCTCCTTAGGGTAGCATTTATTACTATTAATGGATTTAAATACCCTGTTACTATACTTTTGTTCGATTGTTTTGGTACTGACAGGTGTGTGAACACGACAGTCACTTTGAAACGATTGTATTACTATTATTGTTATTATTATTATTATTATTATTATTATTATTATTATTATTATTATTATTATGTAATATCATTTTTGCCTGTCTAAATCACTGAACGCACTCTTCCGGCCACAAAAGTATTTTCAGATGTTGTTATTTTACTAATACCTTGCAGTTGTTTAGGGGGCAGATAAAATAAATAGCCTAATCTTGGTTACTGTACCTCGCGACACAACAAACACCTCGACTACCTAGGTTACATTACGAATGCATCCGTTATACGGTAGGGAAAAAATACGAAATTACAATATTTAATTTTTATATGGGTTTTTATATATGTGTCAAACAGTAGCCAATAGCATATGGGTTCAAAGTTTTTTTTTTTTTTCATTTCGTTATGTTCATTGGTTTTTGCTGTGGATAAGAAAGGAGAACATGCAAATGTTGACTTCGAAATGACATAATGGGAAAACTGGCTGAGATAAATTTTTGACTACTGAGTATAGCGTCTATGAAACTAATGTTATTTCATGCATATATAAAATAATTGTTTATAGAATAATATTATAATTGTTTTTCCCTATTTGATAACCCTAACTACTTTCTAACAAATGTTACGTAACGAAACATATGAGTTTTGCTACAATCGCGGGAGTTATCTACAAGTGCTAATATGTATTTTACAACACTAACGGTAATTGTAACTACTGTTGTTTTCATAAGCAGGGTTTACCTATCTGAGTTTAAATACACCTGATTACATTTGTTACGAACTATGAGTGCCTAGAACCACTCGACCGAACAAATGCTCTTAAAAATTAATAAACTATATTTGATACAGCAACATTATTCCCTTGAACTAAGGTTTTATTTGGGAACTTTAAAATTCTGTTGTTCCTTGGAAGGAAAAATCTGATCGTGTCATTAAACGTTTTCAGAACGATGTGCAAAATTACTAATAAATTTACCTTTTTTATTTTTATTGGGAACAAGATGAGTTGTTAACCAATTTTGTAGCAAGACAATTTCTTATTATTGCTCAAATCCGTGCCATTCAGAGAAATATGACGGTCATACTTTTATCAAATCTACGTTAAAATTTTTAAAATAATAGCTGAGACACTATTATTAATTAGAAAACACATGTAAATCAATTTATTGTTTGTTCTGTGTCGATGCATCTCGTAAACGAGATCATATTCCAGTTTAATAACGATTATATTCTATTAGCCAAGTACAGCTGAACCACGGCTATATTTCAAAAACCTATACTGCAATAGTTTCTTGTTATATTTTATAATATTGCACATTACGACAGAACTAAAGGAAATGACAAATAATTATAAAATATATTTACTTTATCCGAGAATCGAACATGTGGTTTTTGTTACTTATGCATAAAGTTTATTATAAATATAATTTTAAACTCTTATATGTACTAGATTACGTCCTTTATTCACGAAAGTTTTCACTCACACTCTTAAGTATGCGCGTAAATTAACGAAATGTGTCTGTTTAATGGGTCACGTTGAAGTTCGAGAGTCATTTTCTGGGAACAAACAACCGTCACAGATAGTAAATTCCGCATATTTTCTTTGCAGAAATATTCCATTAAAACGCAATTATAGTACAAAAGAAGCTAGTTTTTCTTTTGTCAAATCAACAAGTGATTAATTCTATAGTTTCTATTTCATTCAGTCATTTATTTCTGACAAAAATAGTAAAAAAGATCTAATTTATTTCTATATATAAAAGAGAAAACTGACTGACTGACATATAAGATTGCAGCCCAAACCACTAGATCTATAACCATGCAAATTTTTGTGTGATATCCTCTTATGTCGTAGGCGAGCACTAAGTGGGGATTTTTCGAAATTCGACCTCTAAAGGGGTGAAGAGGTAAATTGAATTTCCGAAGATACGTCGATAGAGCTCGGGCCTGACCAGCTATCATCGTAATTTCTACTTTAATATGTCACCAATAAAAATGCATATTAGCCAATTTCAGGATTTTTCGAAATTCAACGTTCAAGGGGGTGAAAAAAACTTAAATGCGTTGCCGATTAACTATCGATATCTATCGAATCCTCGAAAAAAAGAGTTGATTTTCACTTTAAAATGTTGCTTACGTAAATACACAAAGAGGGGTTTTAGGATTTTTTGAAATTCGACCCCGAAACTGTAAATAAGGGAAAAGTATTTTTTTTTTTGTGAATCGTCTATATCACTGTCGTGATTTTTACCTGAGTTAGTAACATATGCCAATGTTTATGACAGTACTCCAAGACATTTCGAAATTATTTAATTATGAGAGTGAAATTACGTGAAATGTGTTTCCGATTGTTCCTCCACATCTATCGAACCAATCGATATATCGAAGTGCTCCTGGCCTTAGATTGATGCTTTCTTAAATGTATCAAATACCATTAAAGTATATTTTTCGAATTCAGCACAGAAGAGGTAAAAAAATGTAAGCTTAGTTTTCGATTCACTGTCGATATGTATCGATCCCATTGAATTTTATACGGCGATGTGATTTTTGTTTCTGATTGATACTTATTCAAATACCTGAAAAGTAATTTCACGAATTTTTTGAATTCATCACCTAAGGAGATTAGAAGGGGTGATAAGTGATTAAATGTGTTATTATTTTATCGTCCATATATCTTGAACCTAGCGGACTATTTTCGTATTTTTCAGGTCCAAGAGACACCAGTTAAGTAGTCTAAAATGTGATACTTGGGTTTTTAGAATTTCAGTCTCTTAGGAGCTGAAAAGTCCTGGAATGTGTTTTAGATTTATCTTCGATTTATATCAAACCCATCGAAAGATATTAGGTTATTTTGTTGCATCAGGTTGATGATTACGTAAATGAAAGTAAAATAGTTTTCAGATTTTTTAAATTCGAACTATTAGTACAGAGGTGATATGTAATTGTTTATGAATAATCGAGTTTGTTTTTACTGAATTAGCTTTCATCGAGATTTTCGCTTCAAATGGATACTTGAACAAATATCTAAGTTGTGAAATTAAGATTTTCTGAAATTCGATACATAAAGAGGTGAAAAGGCGTATGAGTTGTTTTCTATCAGACGACGATACTTATCTAAACTGAAGAGATATTGAATAGGTGTTCGCATCAGGTTTATGCTTACATAAGTACCTAAAAAAGCGATGCGACTTTTTTATTTTGTGAGATAACTTTATTAAGAAGAAAATATTGTTTGTGAATTTTCAAGGCAGACGATCCGAAAAGCAAGCACGGCCCGCGAGAAATAAATTATACGGCAGTTTTATTCTACAGCTATATAGAGACGTTGTATTGTACAACCTCTATGAGCAAGAATATTAAATTTTTTAAAAGAACTTTTCATGAATAATTTCGACATTGTGTGGCGTAGTTGTTTGTAGCTCTAATCTATTGTTCGGGAAGTTCTGGGGTAAAATCCATTTTAAGTCTGTGAAAATGTGCATGTCTAACACACTAACATCCAAGGAATATGAAGTTTGTGCAATTTGGATGAAGTTCGAAAGTAGTGAAAATTGATTATGCAGTCTACTGTGTTCTTCGCCAGTATCAGCCCACATCTCACTAATCTCAAAGTTGTGGCACTAAATACGTTTATATTTCCGCGAAACATTATTCCGCCAAAACTCCGTAATGCCAAACTTCAAGTGAAGGTTTTGAAAAATAAATATGTTATTGAGGGCAGCATCGCCAATAGTTGTCCTCGAGGGAAATCAGTCATAATATCACGTAAACTACGTATTTCATTCGATTACATTCTTATATTTAACAGACTGTAATTACCTCACATCGTCAACTTTGATGTGACTATAGATAAGGCACAGTCGCTGTTGCCGGCAGGGACAATCTCAAGACTGCTTTTCGCGTGGACAGCTATAGCTACTTATCCTGCTGCAGAGTTAACTCAACTAGCATATTTGCCATTCTGTCGCTTTTTGACTGAACAACCTGTCTGGTGTATAAAGAAGTATCTGCTCTGAGAAATACATGCGAGCAAACCCACGTGCGTACAGCTAGTTAACAGATACATCGAAAATCACATTTATTCCTAAGTATAAAATTTGTGACATTGGAATTTAGAGTCTACTTAACCACTGTTCGAATTTAAAAGAAAATCCCAACATATATTATCTAATTTAATTGAAGATTTTATTGCATGATCACAACGATTTTAAGTAGTTTTATTATTTTCAAAAGATTGTTCAAACATTTTATAGTAAATTTAAAATAAACTTTTATAGATAACCAGCTTCAAGTATCTGTTGAACCATACTTTCAACTTTAGACAGGCATCAATATACCGTATAATAGTGTCGCGAATATACGGCCTGCCGTAAACACGACGCCGTTATCTGTGTTTAATTGCAAACACTATTATTTCGGGCATTTAAAGTTAAATTTAGAGTTAAAACTAGGTTAAACAAAGTTCAAAGGTTCTTGTAAAACCAATATGCTTCAAATTCAAGATAAAGATATTTGCTAACGAATAGGGAATGTAAAATCTTGGTATATTGTTGAATATATGTTCTAAAAATTTGTTAACAGCATTTTGTTGAAGAAATACCTTGATTTAATTTGTGGCATCCTACCCGAAAAAGAATCGGGATCGATACAGGGCACAGATTTTTGAATTTGAATATTGTGTTTAACAGTGGCACTGGTCATTGGGTTTTTATTAGATTCTCTTCACGTGCATTCCCATACGGCTTCATATCCACCTAACGACATCTCACACCGGCTCTCAAGACCAATGCTGTTAACAATCAACCAAATTTGTTCACCATTCAGCTACTGTGAGTTAAACTATAAAGTGAACTGGATTCAATTCTTGCTTACAAATACTGTTGATGCAGAACAGTCCTGAAAATTGAGAATAATAATACTTTCTATAATTTATGCTAATTGCCAATATGATAAACTTAATTTACAGAGACAGACGGAATCAACATACGAGTTAATTGAGAATTTATTGTAACAATATTTAGACTTTTGTATGTTTACTTCAAATATAATTTCGGTAATGTTTTAAGAGCATAACAAATTTAACAGAAATACCACAACAAACCTTTACCATTGACTAAATGTTTCTGAAATAATTTTCACTAATAAAGTGTCAATTGTCGTGTTAATGTCACTTATAACATTTGTTTATTAATATACTGTTCAAGAAAATTACAATATAAAAAGCCAAAATGTATCATAATTAAATACTGCTAATTTCGATTTAGTACCGATTGTAAATTGGTTAACATTTATTGTATTTCTACTTGTACAATGTAGTGGGTAGATAAACGAAACATGCATGCCTGCAATATGCATGCAACAAGTCATTTATGTCATTCTGTATTTATTCATTTAATTGAGCGCAATTTCTTGACTGTGTACAATCGGTAATAATTCGGAAACAAACATTACTTTAAAAAAATGGTTGTTATGTGGATCTGTTGGTGTATGGATGAACACAGAGAGTCCCAATTTAGGGAGGTGGCCTACAACTGCTCGCGAATTAATGTGTGTTTTATACACGTTCTGAGATGGTATAATTAGGTTACTGCTTTTATACCAGTCATGACGTGGCATAGACATTTTACTGATTGCCTGTAACCTCCGCCCTTGGCACGGTATTAAACAGCACGAAAGGGTAGGCAGTGATTGTTTGCAATAGTTTTAAAATTTGAGTTATGTGTATTGTAAAATTTGCATTTTTATTACAATAATAAAAATACAGCGATTATAATGATTTTACTTTCTTGCTATAAACAGATTTTTTATCTCTTCGGCCGCGAGCTATTTGCTACTGTTCACAGTCTTGTCAATACAGCAGAGCGAACGAGGACCAATGTGTTTTAAATGGCACGCAGCGCAGCGTGAAGGCGGGGCCTACTTTCTCCTCCACACCTAGCCCCCCTCGCAACAGGGTTTCCTCACCCCGCGCTGGGAGACCTCACCAGTTCTGGCGACTACAGTATACAATCTTTATGCCGTTAAGATATAAATTACTTAAACACCTTTGTTTGTAAATTCAACGTACTAGTTTAACACACAATACACACCTTTGGCCAAAAAATGGTAATGTCTTTCAATAGTTTACTAACATATATTTATTATTTAAGTACGTGAACAGAAGTACAGATACTTCACTTTGTGATTGACACCGTGAATGTTGGCGTGAGTAGGCCCCTAGGAGGCCTACTATGGTATGTGGCAACACTGCGCCAGCAAGCGGGCATCTGAGTGAACGACTGAGTTCTAATAGGGCTATACCGGGTCTATCTCTGTATAAACGTCGGAAATTCACAGTGAATGACAATAATACCTGTTAGAGACATGAACTTTTCGCGAAAAGAATTTTGCCCCACTTTGTTCCAGTGCCTTATGTGCACGTCTGCAGTTCTGCTTCATAGATATTGGCAACGTGCCTTTGAACTGTGACGTTTCTCATTTGACTGTACCAATCACAATAAGGTTACTGTAACACCACACGTCTGTGATTTGCGTGTAAAACCCCACGACATACGAATGTCAAAACATCCAATCTCTAACCGTGAAGCAAGTCTGTAGACGTGCACACAAGTCACTGGCACAAAGTGAGGCAAATTTCTTTTCGCGAAAAGTTCATGTCTCTACATCGTTCGTTTGGAAGTTTCGTATTAGTAGAGTAAATAGAACGACTTAATCACATTTAGTATCAAGGAAATAAACGAGTGTACTTATTACCTAGCACATTTCTATGGCGCCCTAGCGTTTACTTTACTGCGAATGGACTTCCATGCAATTTTTTGTTCCAGGTCACAACATATTTATAAAAGTCGACGTGTTTTGCACAACATGATATTGAAAATAATCTAATGGTCGCATCACATTCTTCTGTTTCGACGCTGACTGTAAGATACGTTATTTGAATTTGTGTAAGTTGTCGTGGAGGACAGTGTAAAATTTCTAGCTTAAAGAAGCCTTAAACACTTTATTGATTCATTATAAAAAGTTAACTTGAAGTGACGCTTTACAAGTTTAAATAATTCTCTCAAATTAATTTTAAATGCCTGCAAAACTATTAAACTACTGTTTTCTTCTGGGATAACTTTCAGTCCTACTCTGACGATGTTAAATCTCTAGTGCTCGTCCAGTTATTTAGGAGGAATTTATCCTGAAACATTTTCCTAAATCGAGTGGTACCTCCAACCCGTGGAAAACCAGTATATATTTAGTACCAGCATTTATATAATTACTTCATCAACTAGTGCTGCAAATGATTCTATTACCACTAATTTCCTAGCCATAATTTCAAACACAGAAAACTATCCACTTCCCATCTATTGAAAAGTTGTCGAGAAAAAGGTAGTATATAGACTCTTCACGATAATGTGAGCACTGCTTAAATGTTACTTCCGGTCATTTTGCGATAATGTTTACTATTTATAACATGAAAACTTCCTTGAAACTAAAAGCCATTGTAAAAGTTTCACCACCCTCAAAAACTTAAAACCTTTGGCTCCATTAAAATACCGTTATGTACATAAGTGTTGGGGAGTGCACATTTTAAAGTGCACATACTACAGGCACATAGGCCAGCAAGTCCCCAAGTGGATGACAGTACATCACTTGTCACTGCCTCCATGTATTAGTACTACACGTAGGCTTCAATATCCACTAATCGTTAATTGAAGCAATGCCAGTCTTAATTCACTCATATCTACACAAAAGTATTATTCAGGTGATGCTGATTCGTACGACGTCTATCATGGGTATCTACTACTTCAATTAATTAACATTATTATTACCATTATGATTTTTATCGGGCTCACTGCTAGAGATGCATATTTTGGGTCGTCACAAGTAACAGGACGCAACACAAAGTTTGCAATCAGTGACGTTTTTATTCGCTAACTGTAGTCAGTCTTAATTTGTTATAGAAATATTTTACAGCAGGCAAATATCTAAATTTATTAGAATGTATTTTATGTAATATGTTATAACCATAGGAAGCTGATGTTTTAATCAACATTTTCTTTATATTCGAATAAGAATTAATATTTTATATGAATCACAGTGCATGATAAACTACGTAACAATAACGGTTCAGTGGCATTTAGCTATGTTTCGTCTGCAGACATTCCTACTGCGGTTAAGAGACTCTAATGCTAGTGCAATGAGTCGTATTTGACTCGAAAACCACGTGCTACTAAAAGACAGCTGTTGTACGGTGAAGGTCTTTCGAAGGTCAATGCTGGAATCTAATGGTAGGTAGAGCCAGCTTAATGACTTTTGAACAGTAAATCTAAGTGTGAAAACTAAATTACTCACAACCGAGAAGAGTTTCTTTCGCTGTGCAAGTGGGTAAAACTGTTGATTGTATATTAATGACATTTTGTGTTTAAGTTTGCATTCAGTATGTCTTAACAGCATTTTCGGTCCCGATTGGTAACATAACATTTCCATAATTTCTTGGTTAGAGCATTGTCAGAGTGGTAGTGTTATGACCTTTATAATGGCGCTGGAAAGAATAACCTTTTCATTTTTGTTTCGAATTCATTTATTATAATCTTCGACTTAAAATTTATATTTAACAAATAATAATGAATGAGGTATTTCATTATGCAATAATGACATAGTATACGATCAGAATGTTGTAAACCGTAAACTTGTAAATATAAATGTGTCGTTTCGTATTTATATTCATATTCTAGTATCCATACGTACGAAACTCAACAAAGAAAATCCGTTTTGCTATTCTTGCGGAGTTTAAACTAATATCTGTAAACTCTCATACTTCGTAATCTTGGTATGTTTCAAATAAACATGTGTTAATAATGACAATCATGAATATCCTACTGTGGTTCACTCCTAATGTTCGCATGTGATATTATTACTTAAAAGCAATATTTGGGCTACGTATGTGAGTTAATGGTTAGTATGTTCGTAAAAATTATTATAACTAAAGAAACAGACCAACTCGAAACGTTAATAACCAGCATAGTCATATTAATGTTCAGATGGGATTACAGTTGACGTAATACCAATTTAAGTGTCATAATGGTGTGTTTCCGTTAAAATACGAACGTCAAACTGAATTAACTCGCAGTTCTCTATTAAGAGCTCCGCCTGGTCAGAGCTGTCTTGCATTTTACGAGGCGTGAATACAGAGGTGTTATGGTCGCCACACTGACAAGGATTTCAAATGCGCAGTTGCTTGTCAACCCGAGCTGCTAATTCTGTTTTGTGTCCTTACGTCGTTTATATTTATCACTTTCAGCAGGTATCTCATCACTTTACTTCTCCGTCACTTTTATTTTACTGCATGTGGTTGCGATAATAGGCTACATTCAAAATGTTTCACTGATTTATGATATTAAATAATTTTCTATAGGTTTACTACACTACGTGGCTTTACCCACAGTACTGGAATGATATTTTGTCGGGCAAAATTAATGTGCCCAAAACAGGACTTAAAACACATTACTGGGACAAACCAGAAGTGTTACTAATTTATAATAGACCAACACAAGTATCAAATGTTGTATCTGTGTTAAACTTCAGAGATTACGTTATATAATACGTAATGCAATGGAAAAATGTAGTGGACTAGGACGCACACCATTTCGTAAGTATGTAGACCTCACTGCAAGCAAATCTGTAGTTGTGAAAGTCCATTTTCGATTTTTTGTGACGTACACCACTTGACAACAAACACACCCATATGTCATTATGTTAAAATTTAAAATTATTCAAGTGTTATGCCACTCTTTTTCACCCAATTTCGCTACATTTTGATGCGTGCTCAGGACCCGAGAGTAACTCACTTTCTCTTTCAGTTACACTGTTCTTAAAGCTGTAACAATGTGTTTCGTTTAATTTTTTGCCCCATGTATATCAAAAGGAAATTTGTTATTCTCATGAACGAAACAACCATACCAGATAAACTCCTATTTTGTGTGATTAAAATAATATTGTATTTGTGATTATGATGTTCCATTAATCATTTTGATTGCTTAACATATTTTGGTAAATAAAACATCAATTGAACTGTATAGTATTAACTACGTTTATGAAAGAACGCAACTATTGTAATTACAACGTTGTGCTGTGATGAATTACGTTGGACATTTCTCATAGGAAAGATAAAGTTCGATAGTTTACTATGTGTCCTACAGGCATTGCAAGACGCCCCTTATTCATCACGCATAGTGAAGGTATTATTATTTTGAAATACGATAGTCGTCTGAAAAAATGAGATGACAAAAAAAAAAAAAAGAACAAAAGTGACAGAGTGGCATATGTTTAAAAACAATTCAAAAAAACTTATTAATCACAGCTTCGAAATTTAAATTTATAAAATAGGTAGGACCTTGGCATACTATTTTGTCTTGATTTGTTAGCGCTGTTTCTGGGTGGTCATAGACGTTGACAACGAAGTAAGGTTTACAAAAAGTAGCAATAGTCTTTCGTTAAAGACGATTCAGTAATGCTGCATGTTAAATGTTTAGTAGCATAAAATAAGCAAATCATCCTGATCAACAATTTGATTAACTTCTACACCAACTGTTACAACAAACTTCATATTCTGAAAAATCACAATTCATTCCTCTTCCAGAGCAACAATTATTAAAATAACTCGACATATAATAATTTCAATGTATAATTTTTTTTCGCAATACTTCGAGAACTACTAGACTGTGACTGTGACTGCAATTTCATATTTTGACATCCAACATTTATATTACGAAAATTACAGATTACTGTGGTAAATTTGCCGTTTTTAAAGATATTTTGATAGCTGCTTAATACTTTCAATCCAAATTTTATATTTAGATATTCAGTCTTTGACTGTGTACGGTTAAATTAAGTAGGCTGAAAATGTTGCATTTTTATCTGTCTGTCCATTTCAATTGTGTACACATCGCTTTATAGAGAATATATATTCATTATTGCCATAATATCATAGAATAGCTTACACTGAGAAAAAATTTTGTTGGTGCAAACAAAATTTGTTTGAACCAACCAAATCATTTGTTTATAGAGGGGCAACGAAATATTTGTTTGCTCGTACCAAATTATTTTGTTCTCTCGATTTGTTTGAGGCAAATAGCTGAATTTTGTTAGCAGTACCAAATATTTAGTTGGTCATAAAAATATTTCCTTAGACATATTAAATGCGCATACAATATTTTAAGAACTAAAAAAATTATATTTTACTAACTTAAAAAATTTCAGAAATTTTAAGACTAAAAAAAAGGTAGGGTCGGGCCGGGATTTGAACCATCATCCTATCACTTCCCCTTCATCTTTAATGACCTAACCAACTGAGCTACGACTACTTCTACATTAATGAGGTTGTTATTTGTACATGAAAAGTTGTGCCTGATATTAAATTACGATTGTATTGTTTTATTTTCAAACATGTTTGTTTTCCGTCTACGAAAAGGTAAACGACGTCAAATAATACTACTAAATGATTGCCGTGCACCGCAGCACATAGAACGAGACGTGCAGATGAGGTGGTTTTCAAGTTTATAGCATTTTCTTTTGTGATCGATCAAATTAACTACTTTGAAATGGTTATAACTAAAATAAAGATACTTGAATTATGCTGGTTAACAGTTTAGACGTCCTACTTGTCGCACAAACTTATATTTTGAATGTTGAGGTATACAGTGTTCGCCATCTTGTCGCTCACGCATGCCAGACTGCCATCTTCCGCGAGTCAACCAAATGGATTAGTTTTGCCAACAAAATCATTTAGTCCATCGAAAAAAAATTGTTGGTTCAAAGCACATTACTCATAACTAACAATATTATTTTGTTGACCAGTTGTAACAAGTTGTTTGTTTACACAAAATATTTATTTGACGTCCTATATTAACCAAATATATGTTTGGCACAAACGAATTGCGTTTAAATGAATAATTTGGTCGAGGGAAATAACTAAATTAGTTTGGAGGACTCCAAGCTTGGTCTCACCAACAAAATATTGTTTGGCTGAAGCAAACATCACCCAAACAAATATATTTAGTACAATGAAACAATTCTTTCTCTCAGTGTAACCACATAAAAAAGCTTCAATGTATCTTAAGCTGGTGACATAATCGCTGAAATAGCTCACCCAGTGGGAAACGAATAACATGTTTCCTAATAACTTTCCGTACCATCATAATTATGCCAAACATTTAAGAATTTAGACCGACTCTAAATTGTAAACAAATTTTTCCCGCATCAATTCTACAGTCTGTCAATATAACACTAACGAGAAATGTTTACAAGCTTGATATACTTACACATTTAAAAATATTCTAAAGATTTACAGCACTTACTTAAGCAGTTATGAAAATCAATATTTACTTTCAATAAAATTTTGTAACAAAACAATGTAAAATAGTTATATCGGAGGTAATAAATAACATAGATGATTCCATTCAGTGGCGGCTCGTGGGTTGTTGACATAGGGAGTGCACAAGCTACCGCGAACTGTACACTCGTGTGAACGGTCCACCGTGTAACAGTGAACATGAAATATCTACAGGCTACTTATTGTGTTGTGAGCAGTCAGTAATAAGCGGCACCTACACACCAGCGTGTCAGTGGCTGTAGCGTCAACTAGCGCACAACCATGTGCAGTTCTCTGCAACTTGTGCACTCCCTGGCAACAACCATAGAGCCGCCACTGACCATTTATAATGTAGAAAAAGTACTTACAGGTTCCTTGAAGAAACGTTGCAGCAGCTCGGTAGTGCTTCACTGTTAGAACTACAATGTCACCAGCGTTGCGTAAAATGTTAACCGCGTCGTCATGATTACACGATGTTATGAATTCGCCGTTCACTGGAACCAAAAATCAACATTTATAACGAAATAAAGGTTCAACCAATTTTACTAAATGCTTTATGAAATAACCACATTTCCATAATGAAATACTTACTAAATAAAAAAATATTCCAAAACTATGATTATTTTAGAACATGTGAGCTTTTCTGCAAAATTATCTTAAAGGGACCAGTCTTGCGTAGGGCTCTATAAAGACTATTCTCCGTTCACTCTAAGTTGAGTTCTGAAGTAAACAAATAAAGTAATATCATTGCACTTCGCTAGCTTCTAATTGGCCCAATTTGTGCGTCGCGCCGACGCGCGACGTACTATTTCCAGCCGACAAAAGTGTGTACAGTCGGCATCATAGGAAACAACAACGCCGTATATATTAAAACAATATTGCGTGAAAATTTCGTATGTGTTATCGACATAGGGAAACAAAAATTACACAAGAACTTGATAAAAATATTGACATCATGTGTAATTACCGTATATTTCAAAATGTAATAGTAATTGTCGAGTCATGACTAACGATAACATTCAAATATTCCGGTATCAACGTAACGGAAATTTGGTATTACATGCAGAAAAAAGTTGTCAACAAGATGACTGTAAAGTCCTCCTGGATTATTTTGTACTTCGTTTTGGAAAAATTACATTTTATAAATCACCAAACAATCTGTCGATAATTCACGACACATATGGTTTGTTTTTTTATATAAAAGATTGCTATGCGAGATTTTTATTCTTGCCTTATAAACATCACCACAGTTTGTTCAGTAATGAAGAAATATATCCACGTTTCGAAAACCATGCAAGACATTTTCACTGTTCACGTCCAGCATCACATAATCTAATCTGCAAGCGACGTAAATATAAACCGACGCGAGGACGGAACAAAATAGAACAAGGAACTTTAGTTCGGACCACGCGGCCGTGGATCGGACGAACTGGAACGGAAAATGGACGAACGTAAGAAAACATTCGCAGTAACCACAACATAGACGCGTTAACGTCCAAAAATATTTTGAAAAAAATAAAACATTATATCTGATTGTGATATTTCTGACTTATCTTTACTGTGGTAATTATTACTGAACTAATCTTTTGGTATCTTCAGAGTATCGTACGTCTCTAAATACTGGCAAGTGTACCAAGAAACTCGTACGTTTAGCAGTGCGTCAGTCGTTAAATAACTCGTGAACCAACTGTACGGACGTGTCGTCAGCTAACCTTAATTAAAGTAATAAACATATAGCGTCGTAGATTGTGTTTGTAACGTCTGTATATTTTAGATATTTGTTAATAAAACTCTCTCATTAAGTGATGGAGTGGTAAATTTATATGTACACGATAAATAACTAAGATATATTTCTTATGCAGGATCACAGTGCACGGCGGTCGGCAGCCAATGAACATGTTTGTTTATAATTTGCTTTGTTTATCCTAAAACTCAACTAAGAGTGAACTGAGTATAATCGTCCGCCATTTTGGGTCTTTCGCAGCTACTGCAAGCCAAGTCATGCTCGCGCTCCCGAAAAATCTAAGAAACGTAACTCATCACCAATCGAAAACCATTCAGTTAATAAACTTAAAAATATTACAGAGTATTAATGAACTGTGCTGCCAATTAAGCTTCCCATTAATTTTCTTTATCACAGTTATTTACTACGTAAAAAAAGTTTAACAATGGCATGACAATTTTTGACATGGAAATGCAGGGTAAAATATCGTAAGCGAGAAACTTTTTTGCTTTATGAGATTGATGGGCGATATCAGCGTACGAAACAGAAAGGATAGTATTAAATTAATATTTATACCACTCTTGACGAGTTCCGCGAATCACTGTTGTTTTGGCGGCAGGTTGAAGACAGAATATCTCTGGCGCGCGGCGCCTTCTAGCTCAACGACCTGACTACGAATGATACCTTGGTTTGTCTTCATGAGACATTAATTCTAACTCTAAATTTTGTATTTATTATAACGTTTTAATCTTTTAAATACTGATTTTATGGTTCCATACAAATGTATATATTATCGAACATAAATAAATTTACAAAATCAAATACTGAATAGAAAATTAATACACCATACTTAAGTTCACTGAAGATAGTTTTTGAAATCTAGAGTTTTATAATTTCTAATTAATTAAAGATTGTTGACTCTCCCACAAAATTGGCTTAGGCCTACATACAACTAGAAATAAATTTTTTATTTACTTAACGGCACATTTTCAATAATAAATAATAGCTAACTCATCTGATGTCTATATTAAGGTTGTTAAAGGTATCAATAACTCATTGAAACGCAAATGTAATATTTTTAACTTTGTGCTGTTTGTTATATAAGTATTCACACTAATATTATCGAGACCTCATTAGTACAAGAGGCTGTTATCACATTTCAAAGTTCAGCTTTCATTCAATTTATTAATCATTCTAAAAATATCCAATTTGTTACAAATGTGCTTATTACACTTTAAAAATGTTAAATATTTTATTGCATAAATTAATGTAAATTTTCAAAGAAAATGCTTCGAGGAAATTGGCCATATTACAAATTATTGCTATGCAATAGTAAACACGTTAGTATTTTGCGTTACTAATACAAAATACATTATTACCAATCAGACAGATCGATGCATCTCTACTCTGTTGCTAAAACATTACTTTGAAGATTTATACGTAATGTGTCCTGAAGCTGTAAACTTAAATATTTGCTGCTAATGAATTTGTTTTTAAACTGATTTCATTGAGGTTTCAAGTAGTTTGTTTACTTATATGAATTTCAGTTTTGTATTAGGCAATCTACACTAAAAACTACAAAATATTGCCTATCATGTAGCAGTGTGAATAAAATTATTTTTTTGTACTGTAACTGCCCTTCGCTCACTGATTTATAGCGTCAGGATAATGAATGCAAATATTCCGATGTTTTTTACACACACATGTACAAAAGCTAACTTTTCTTACAATACGACCGAACATGTTTGTTATCGCCTATGAGTTAAAGATCTGAAACATTGCGTGCTTATTTTTATGTCCACTAAGCCAAGCTAACAAACATAAAATTTCCGTAAATGTGTGTAAAATAGCATGGAAAAGTGCCACTAATTTACAATAGCGTACCTCGTAAAAAACACACGGTATCTTACTCATGTACTTAAATACTCTCTGTAAACAGGTTGGATATAAATTCGTATTTAGAAGTTCTTTCCTTTTTTACTGTATGACTCTAAATAACACAGTTATCGCCCAGTACAGTAAACGCGGGAATTGTAATTTCTATTCTATAACTACATGATCACGATAGAAATTCACTTGACATTTCAACAGAAATATTAATAAAGTAAGAATTTCCGTATCAACGATATACTTGTGAGAAAAAGTTTACATACAAAAGCCTGTTAAGAACTACAGTGAACCATGTTAATAATACAAACCATGTAAATACATAGAAATCATTAACACGAAATAATTTCGTTCCCCTAAGAATGAGATGAGAAACATGACACTAACCTAAATGCTCAATAAAAATTCTCCATATTGTACACCACACAACGCCAGAACCACAGCATGCCTACAGAGATTCCTCATCTATTGCGATAATTCGGCAAAACGTAGGCTATCTTCTCCCAGAAATTTGTGGCATATATTTATAATGAATATGCATTTTACTACGAACTGGCGCTTCAGAGGCAATTATTAAAAATAAAATTAACGTTCGTAAATATATTTTTATTAAAATAATGTAAGACGTTCATAACAATAAGTGACCAAAATATGTGTTCTAGAATAACGTTACGTCCATGAAACAATATTGTTCGAAAAACATTTGTTTCTTGACTACTTAAAATATATACCTTGTACTTTACAGCGATAAACATATAAGTGTTGTTCATTATATGATTGCTGTTTATCATCTAAAAATACACGTGACATTACGATTATTTGCTACTTCATTTCATAACCAGGTTTTTATACTGCGTTCTATTCACAAAAGTCAATTGCTAATATTTCACTCAAATCTGAATTCGACTGCATAATTTTATAGCACATAGACATACAATAATTACTCTTATGATGTTTACTGAGCATTGGTGATTCATTTATAAAATTAAGTTATTTTTATACTAATGAACTGTAAAGATTAGTAAATTTTTCTAGAGACGGTTACATTACTATATGTATATTTATTTTAGTTTGTGGACAGCAATATAAATTTGCGACCTATACAGATTCAAACATACAATCACGCTATCTGACCAAACATTCACACCTCAATCTACAGACACATATTAGAATTTTATTTTATAATAAATACAACCTGTTTCTTAAAGTGAAAAAAAGAAAACTATAGCTATTAATTTAAAGTAAAATTAAAAATTATATTTAAAATAAGATTTATTGTATTGCTGTCTACAAAAAAAAACATATATCTATATAGTAAGACAATTATCACTAGGTTAATCTGTTCTCATTACAGTTCACTTGTAAGAAAAATAAGTTAAATTTCATAAAAGTATTAAAGATATTACAAATATATATTGCTGTCCACAAACTAAAATAAGTATGCATATAGTAATGTAACCGTCTGTAGAAAAATTAACTTCTCTTTACAGTTTATTAGTACAAAAATAACTTAATTTTATAAAATAATCACTAATGCTCAGTAAACATCATAAGAGTAATTATTTTATGTCTATGTACTATAAAATTACGCAGTAGAATTCAGATTTTAGTGAAATATTAGTAATTGACTTTTTTGAATGGAACGCAGTACAAAAACCTGGTTATGAAAATAAAAAAAATCAGCTATCCATAATATTATAAAATTATTAAAAAAAAAAGGTCATAGAAATGTTAATATGAAATCAATACAAAAAAACTATATTTATCTAAACTTTATTTTATCCACAGAAATAAGTCCTATTATAAAAAAAATAATATAAGCATTAGATCTTAGGTATACATAGTTGAATTCAAATAGCATAAGTTTTCCTGTATACCGATCCCAACAGAGTTTAAATTTACGGGTTAGTATGCAGCTGCAAATATTTCATTTATTTATTCAGACTTGTTTTACAATATGCTAATTTCTACATGTATTTCTAAATTTCAACATCCCTTCTTATTCTATGTCCAAATCCTATGCCATGGCCATCAATATCTTAGTAGTTTATAAAAAATAACAGATAAGACTGAAACTGTATACAAAAAAAATGTTATTAGGTAGTAGTTAGTAGTATATAAAAGTATGTTATCTCGTAATTTCCGGTGTTATAACATTGTATTCTCTTTCAGCAAACTTATTGTACACATAATACTCCATTCGTAAGAGAGGAGCGATATTGTTTTCAATTATTATTAATTTCAATTTAATAGTGTTAAATGTAATACATTGCCTTTTTATAACTAATATTTAACATTAGACTAAAGTTTCTAATGGACAGTTTTTTTAAAATGAATTCCGAATTAAGTTGCCTCACATATACAAAACATTTAGTACAGCTGGCGCGATTAGCGATGTCACACTCGTTGTGTCTGCCGCGGTCGTGTAGAAGAATTATGCACGCCTTGCACAAGTTCAAGGACACACCGGCCAACCTTAGTTCAGCAAAGTAGAGCTGATGCTTGTACACAGACTATCAACTTCAAGTAGGCAGTTCCTTCACCTTAGTTATCCGTCTTTCTCTAGTTAGTCCTTCTAAGTAATTCCTATCCACAGTGAATAGTTTGACCACCTTCTCCATATTCCGACTGCCAGAAAAAATTCCAGATTTGAGTCCAACTTTCATATCAATCTCGGACCGGCCTAAAGATCTGGGGACGGATCTTCTTCGAAGGAATGGGGGTAATGTTGCAATATTGCCTGGCAAGCCGGACAGCAAGACATCCGAGCGGCAACCAGGTCAGCGTTGAGAAACCACGGAAGACTCACCTCACCCTCCTCGTAGTTGCACAATATCGAAGACAAGCACGACGATATAAGGCACGGTTACCAAGTAAACGGGGCTGTCTGGCTGTCTGTGGTCTATCGTCTGTCGGTCGTCCACCAGCACTCATCCGACCAACAGCAGTGCAGTTCTCCGCCGGGGACTCGGGATCGAGCCCCGGCGGCGGGTGCGTGCTCGTCCGTCGATGCCGTCTCCTCATCAATCCAATTTCGGCCAGGTCGTCAGATCTAGTTATGTGGCAGCAACTCTCAACTTAATATAATAATTTAATAATCAGTAATATTGCGCTCCCCACCTAAATAAATACAACACATTGTAACCTATTTTGTATTCAGAGTACCTGCCATTGTAGTATAGAAAATGCCCGTTTAACCATAACGGTTTCTTAGTCTTTTAACCCTAAATAACATCTAAATAAGCTCACAGTGTAGCTACCATCTGAGTGAAACCCCCCCAAGCTAATAATAACTTATGAACATCCACTATAATAACGGCTTACAAAATATTCATTTTATCACAGCACGTAGAACTATGTAAAACGTTGTCAAAACAATCTTTCACCTGCTGGGAAACGTCCTGTTGTACATTATGACGTATGAATCCCTTGTACTGATTGCAAATTAAATTATACTTTTGGTTCCGAATATTTACCCCTCTACTGTAATGTTTGTCGGTCCCTACCACGTAAATACATGTTAGCATATTGGCGAACCATACATATTACCACCCGAGTTCTTTCTCCCACCACTCTAACTTACACCTTGCTGTTATTGTACCCTGAAAATAAAATTCGTTATCGGGAAGCCTACAGCACACAGTAAAAAACGTCGAGCCGTGTTACTGTTTCAGAACTATTCCTCTCGCATTTGTATGTACCAGTATTCAAACCAGTACCTACCGTCTCGCGAGTCTCAAGAGAACTTATACCAGTTCGATGATTTATTTATCATCACAGCTAAATATCACAGAGATCGCTATCGAATAAAGTCTTGACCAAGAAATATTTGTTATTCAGTTCCTATGAAAACAACTTTTATTGGCGTATTACAAGTAATTTATTAAAAATTATATTACGTAATTAATCCGGACTACATTACATACAGGGCGCTGTACACAATGCGATTAATGTTTTTTTTTCGTGAGACAAGTTCTTAACAATTTTTAACAAAAAAAATCTTTAATTCAGTACAGTGCGCAACAGTACATTAGTAAAAATATTCGTGAAAAACAGGACCTAACATATATACATACATCTGACTGCGTGAGGCCTCTGTTTTTTAAGTCAGAGGCTATGAATGCTGGCAAAATGTACATACAGTGTACGCAATTAGTTATTAGTGGGGGCATATAATTAGTCGCACGAGTTGCCACGTTCAGTTACTGTTTTTGTCGTTCAAGAAGCTCTGTACGCACAGCCTACTTCGAATACTTATTAAGTGAGCTTCGTTGTGCTTATCGCGCTATTTAGCTAGTGAATAGTGTATTAATCAAGATTTTAAGTTAGGGAAAAAAGCAACAAGAGATTTTAGGTTTGTCTGGTTTGTAGAAGAACGAATTAAGTAATGTCAGGGCAGTAGCCTAGTCTTCATTTAAAATTAGTTACTTTATGTTCTGTGGTAAAGTCTTTATTTTGCGAAATAATACGCTGAGACATTAGAAGATCTGTTACTTCAATCCACGATATGAAGAGCGTCTGATCTGTAGGAGGTGCGGTGAAACCATCACTCGCAAAGAGAAGTTGATTAAGCACTTACGTACCTGTAATGGCAACGTCAAGAGAGAAGTGACTACCTGCTGTAAGTATCACAAGAAGCAGTTCACCGAATTGTGCAATATTGGTCAACATGAGGCAGATTGTGAGCATAATATGGAAAGTGCAACTACTGCAGTGCCTAGTTCGCTCGTCTTGACAATCTAGCTAAGCACACGAAGGTCTGTAAGGGTAAAGTAGCACGACCGGCTCAGAAAAAGCTACGTGAGCAACCGCCGGAACCTTCTCGGTCGTCCTACTCCAAGACGCCATCAACCTGCCCTAAAATCGTAATTGGGTCTGGTATGGCAACAAAGTTCGGGTTTGTCAATGTGGAAACTGCATCCCGTGGGAATGTGAAGTCTTATGTGTCTGAGATTTTTCAATTACTACGTTTAAGTAAAACAGTTACCCGTGACGGTGGCCGCCTCCACACATAACGCAGGGTTTAAGACCCCAACAGACTAAAACTGGAGCACACTTACATTGGCGTCTAGCGAACTGCTTCATGTGAGAGCCGAAAACAAAGTAGGAGCCTCTACATCACACACACCCGATCACTTGGCCAAAGCTAGCGGCTGCGCATGTGCGAGGAGGAGGGGATAAAGGAGAGGGTACAAGAGAACACACTCAACTATAAGCAAGGATATAGGAAAAATCGAGCGCTGGGGTACACTAAGTCTCAGAATTGTTCATAAAGAGCGCCACTGGCGCCGCCTATACAGCACTAAGGAGGCACTCCGGTGCAGATTGATAACACCAATGTGAAGACCTGACTTATATATACGTATGGAGACATCATAGTATACAGTAGGTAAAAATATAGGTAATAACTGCGGAGCCCTTAAATTCTTGCTGGAATGCGATTATGTGAAGCCATGACCAATCGGTGCCATCGGTAGAAGGTATGGGGACATGTTTGCCGGGTGTGGGCACATGTGTGAAGGGTGTGGAAACATGTGAAGGAACATGTTTGGAGGGTCTGGGGACATGTATGATGCATGAGATATATGTGCAGAGCATATGAAACATGTGCGGAGTATATGAAATATGTGCCGGCAAATGAAACATGTGCGGAGCATGCAGTTGTATGTGAGGTGCCAGCTGATTTATGTGAGGTGTCAGCTGTTTTATGTGAGGTGCAACTGATTTATGTGAGGTGCCTGCTGTTTTGTGTAAGGTGCCAGCAGTTTTATGTGCGGTTCCTGTGGTTTCATGTGCGGTTCCTGTAGTTTTATGTGCGGTTCTTGTGATTTATGGGCGGTTCCTGCAGTTTTATGCACGGTTCTTGTGATTTATGTTCGGTTCCTGCAGTTTTATGTGCGGTTCTTGTGATTTATGTGCGGTTCCTGTAGTTTTATGCACGGTTCTTGTAGTACGATGTGTGGAGGGTATGGGGACATGTGTGGAGGGTGTGCTAATATGTGTGGAGCATGTGTAGAGTGCTTGGGGTCATGCACAACATTAGTGATATTTGTGTAGAGGGCGTAGTTTTGCATGGGGAATGCACAGTCTTATGTGGAGCCTGTGGTACTATGTGCGAGTTTGTGGAGATGTGTGCGGAGCCTGCAGTGCTTTGTGAGGTACCTGCAGTGCTATTTTAGATGCTTACATAGTCGTGTGAAGAGCACGCATAGTTGTGTAAGGAGTCTACATAGGTGTGTGAGGGGATGGTTGTTAAGTATGTGGATACATGGGTCTGTAGGGTGTGGGGACATGTTTGAAGAGTGTGGGGACATGTAGTGAGCGTGAGGAGTCATTCACAACATAAGTAAATGAGTGCTGAGATGATTGCGGAGCGGCCGTAGTTATGTGCGAAGCAGGCGTATTTGAGAGCGGAGCGGGCGTGTTTGTGTGCGGAGCAGGCGTATTTGTGTGTGGAGCAGGCAGCATATTTGTGTGCGGAGCGGGCGTATTTGTGTGCAGAGCGGGCGTATTGGTGTGCGGAGCAGGTGTAGAAAATAGTTGTGATTGCTGCTTAGGTCGTGTTTTGAATGTTTGTATCTGTAGTTCATTTTGTGGTTAATGGGAATCTTTGATTATAATGGCGTGTTGTTTTGAAATGATAATTTTATTGGTCTCTTTGTGTAGAGTATAGTTGTAGAAATGGCTGCTGTCCTGCTCTTTCGGATATTAAATGGTATTTTACTTCTTTGATTTGACTGTGAGATTTTGTTAGTTATAGAAAATTAGGTGTGTTGGTTATTATGGTTCGTGATATTGAGGGTTTGAAATATGTTGTTGTTAGCTTTAGGTTAGTGTATACTTGGGTTATGGCTGCGTAATATGAACTGATTATAGTTAATGTAAGGGTTTCTATGATAGAAGGTTTGCTATTAATGAAAAGCTTGGTTTCTGAGTTCAACTGAAGTCTGTTAAGGGGAAAGTGATCGGAGAGGTTGAATTGAGTTATGAATAATGTCAGATATGTGGGAGATAAGAGTGGTATGGTGGTTTGATAATACATATTTGTAAATGAATTTAAATTTAACATAAAAATTTATAATCTAGTACTGCGGAATTTAACACAGAAAAAATAGGAACTTTGGTAATTAACTTCGTACTATAAGGTAAGTGGTTGTTGAATCGCATTATGTAAAATTAAATTATGCTACAATGGTTCAGGACAGATAATGGCAGGGTGGAAATGGTTGGTTCAATTCGGATTCTGTGATTTGAAAGTTGTTGTTAAAGAAATGGAAGCGAAGAATATTTAAGTCTCATAGTATAGAAAATATTGTAAACCCTATATAAGGTATGATCCTTGTAAGCCCTAGTAGGGAAATACAATATATAAGTCTAACATAAGATGAAAAATATTAAAATTCTCATGTAAGCGAAATGGGAAGTTTCAAAGTGGGATAGAAAAAATTAATGAAATATAAGAAAAATTACATAAATATGTTGGAGTCTCAAGGAGGCTAGGGGCATGCAGATTGTAAATAGATATAGTTGAGTGTGAAGAAAGTGTGTAGCTACGTGCGGAGCTATGTGCAGAGCGTGCGATACACGCGCTACTAATAAGTAGTTATAGCTTCAGCTGGAAACAAAATTCTCAGTTGCTCCTCAGTCTTTGAAGAGAACGTATCGGCTGAACATAGCGTGCTGTTGGTTGAAGATGGATCTCGCAGCAGTTACTCATTCATATAATTACTGTAAGAAGACTTTCGCTAAAAATTACAATGCTCGACAGCATGAAGCTGGGTGTTATCGGAATGCAGAGCGTGTTATGTTTACATCTGAAAAGTGTAAATTTCTGTTTGGACGGTGTAGTAATTTGAAAAGGCATCTAAAAATATGTAAAGGCCTTCCTACATTGTCTGCAAAACGTCATCTGCTGCAAGTACCGAAGAAGTGCGAAGGATCATCGATAAATGCTGATGGTAGCTCTGTGGTAAGGTATTCTTGCAACTACTGTAACAGAACATTTGCGTACGATCATGATGCAAAAAGACATGAGAAGAATAAATGTGAAAGGAGTACCATCTGTAAGGTTTTCTATTGTGATAAGTGTCATCGACAGTATACTCGCATGGATAATTCAAAGAAGCACTGGAAACGTAAATATTATTATTCTTCAGCTGCAGTGGAACAACAGATTCAGCCTTCATCTTCTGAATTCGATATGAAGAAATGCTCTCAAGCTGAATGGAAGAGTATCTCGTCTGTAACACATATGATCTCGTCGCCTGGTCATACATCGCAACCATGGTTTGTAGTTGATGAGGTGAAGCCTAACATAAATTGCTTTTTTCTGAAGCAATCCATTTTCAAAGGTAATCTAAAAGACCATGTTGCGTCAAATTTGACAAGTCCTTCGAAAGATGTTTGCTCGTTCCTAGCAAGTATGAAAGAAAATATTATATATCAACTTACAGACGAAGTGGAAAAACATGGTCCTTTAAAATACGATAAGTTGTTGGGTTGTGACTACTCAAAACCAGAACCGTATGTTGATGGGTACAACAGAAAAGTATTCAAGACGTCGAATGTTTCTGTTTATAATGTACATGGAATTGAAAACGCTGTTGAGAAAAATATGCAAAATATATGTAAAGAACAAGAAGAAATGGTTTTGAAAGGGTCGGGCTGGACCCTATTCGGTGAATAATCTGGAACTGAGAACAAGTGTGTTGATGTCACTTAAAAATAATTAACTTATCTCTAAGTATCAGTAGCTAACTATAATTTAAACAACTGCAACTTAATTTGTAAACCTGGATGTTATTTATAAAACTATGTGAACAAATTACAAATACATCCTACATGCGAGTTAAGATGAGAACTTGGAAACTATAATATTGAGTGATTTATCGATACATATAAATTTGTACTGAGTATGTAGCTTTTGTGATGATTTTCTGTTTTTATTATGTTTAAACATTATAACTATGTTTGTTAATGGGAATAAAATACTGTATAAATGTATTTAATCTGGAATTCATTTTAGTAAAAATATCCTTTCGAGTGCAAAAACAAAATGAAAAATATACAATAACTGTATAATCAGTGTAAAACACGTTCAGCTGGGTTAAACCATCAAAACTTAAATTATATTTTATATGCTGGCAAAGTAACTTAGCTGAAAGTTCACGAACTAACTAAAACCAGTCTGGGTAGGAGGAGGGTTGAGATAAATAGGTGAACAACGTTGATTTATACTGCTGGTGCTTTTTGCAAGGCTTATGTATGTTTGATATGGTTTTACCAGGTGAATTTGATGTGGTGTAAATGTTACTGATGGGTTGGTGTGGTTTGTACATTTGAATGGTCTGTGAAAATGGAAGAGATCTGAGAGGTTGATTAACTCTGTCACTGGTAGTGTCTGGAACATAATTAATGTTATAGTGATAGGATAAATCGAGGATGTATTGAAACAGTAGACGAATGCAGATAGACCAAAAATAATCTACATCCAAAGTTTTGGAAGATGTAGTCTGTCAGCTATACTGAATCTTTCAAAGTGCTGATACTAAAAGTCACCTACAGAGTTGCGTCATGCTACAACACCAATATGTCACATCTCAGGAATGTGACGACTAATGTAATGGGGGAGTGAGGGGGCAGTACAAAGGTTAGTATTGCACCATACTGCGTCACATTTATGTACTGACTTGACGAGAAGGGAAGTGGTACAGGATGACATCATGGTATGGAAGGGAGGAGTGTCACGTGATTAGCACCTGAATATAATGCATGTGAAGACTTTGAAAGAAAGGGGAAGAACAAAAAAGGTTGGTGATAGTGAGGGGAGGGGGAGGTGTCTGGTAGTGACTTGAGTGTAAAGTATGGTGGGGATATTAAGGAAGCCCCGTCTAGGCATATAGTGTTGGTAATTTTTTTAATTTAATAGAAGAATAATTATTTTCTGTATGAGGTGTGAGTGGAGTAAGGAAGGAATGCGAATTAGAAAAAAATTCGGAATACTCGGAGAAAACCCCTATACTTTATTTAATTGGATTGTATGGTAATAGTTCGGGGATGGCTAAGATAGGAGTCGGTTTAAGTTATTAGCATGGAGAAAGGTGGGGGACCTCGTTCAGCTATGGTATAGGTTATTACTTAACTTATTTTTACTAGAAATAAGTTTCTACAATATGAAGTATGAGTGGGGGTGATAAGAATGCAAATTAGAAAAATTTCCAGAAGACTCCGAGGAAACCCCTACAAGAAGGTTGCCTACATTTATGTAAAACAATTTACAGCTGGTATCGCTGACTAGATGGAAGCCTGGAACATGATTTCCGTTAGGAAATATTGCTCATTCAGGCTGCTTTTGCTCCATATTCAGCCTCCTTCAGCCTGATTGATCAATACGGTATTTTTGAGTATTTGTTTAATTTTCCATGAAAATGTTGAGGGAAAACGGGAAATTTTAATGATTTTGAGGTAAAAAATTAAAATTTTTAGGTAAAAATGGGAAAATGAGTTCATTCAAGATGGCGGCGGTGACATTATCAGTGGTTCCTACGATCCTATCCCAGATTCCATGTGCCAGAACATACTAAAATATACTACTAACATAAACAAAGAATACGATTCTTGAGTGCTACAGTTCGCTTCATTGGCGAGTGGCATAAACGCATATAACAATTTTCCAGTACACATTTAGGTGGCCTACCAAAGTTTTTCACTGGTGCATAATATCTTCATGAAGAATTACGAAAGAATAAATAAAATGTAAAAGTACGGTGGCAAAATAATTTTAAAGCTGCAAATATATGGTAAAATAGTAATAAAAGTTGTGATATATTATTATGTAGAATTCAATTAAATAAGAAAATCACATGTATGTGCAGTAAATATATAATGAAACGTAAAATCAGCAGTAAAGAGAACATACGCTGTCAACACAGTTGGCGGAAATATCTATGTATAGCCAACACTTGAACTTATTAGTTATAACTATATTGAATTACATGTAATGGAAACAATGAAAGATTAAAAATGGTATTATTAAGTTTTATTAATGAATTACACACTTAAAGGTGTTTAAGAGGCTCAAACATTTTAATTGTACATTGAAACTAACGTTAAATAATAAAGTTGTTGCAGTAAGAATGAAAGAAAAATCTATTTTGCTAAAAAGAAGGTAACAATGTGAAACTAGTAAAAAGATGCTTCAATACAGCTTTTAAATGTCAATTAATTCTACAATATTTTCAAACGCGGAATGAATAGCAGCAAATAGTCAGCACGAGTCCTTTAATGTAATATAAAATTATATTACTAAGAATAACACATATTTAAGTAGAGTAAGAGGGTAAATGTGCCCTTTCACATCTCTTCCCCAATTTTGAAATGTCGAAGCCAATGCAGCTGCAAATTTAAAATTTTATTTGTGAGTTTTTAAAGTAAATTATTAATTAAATATCTTCTATGTTTCAAAAATTCCTATCAAGATCCTGTATGACAGAACTCTTAATGTTAGGATATTTTATATCATAAGACTGATGCCAACGTGCAAACTTTATGTACTGTATGACAAATATGTCCTTTTTAGCAGTAAACCGCGTTGTCATGAAAATTGTAACGAGGGAGAGCATTATTTAATTTTAAATAATTAATAATTTCAAGCCATGTATTATGTTTTAATTAAAAGTTAATTTTATGTTTTTAAATTAACAAATAATACAACGCCACATAGTGATTGTTTTGAAAACCTCAAGCAAGGCTGACGCGTCGCGTACCTAAAGTCGTGTAGACAGCAGCGATCGGGCTCTGAGACAAGCACGCTCAGCAGAAGTCAAGTTCAGGCTCAGTACTTCTGTCAGCATGACTTCATACGTCGTTGACATAAACAGAACTGTAAATGAAGGCGGAAGAAGACCTCGGCAGTTCCTTTACCCGAGTTTTTCCTTATTGAAACAATCACGATACCTTAAAGTTCCTTCCGTATCGAAGAGGACTTCAACCTTTACCATATACCCGCTGCCAGAAGAATAGATATAATATGCTATCCAGGAAAATGTCAAACAAGATTTATATTTTAGTCCACATCTACATGACAAGATGAGGACATCATGATACGCATCACCCCACAGACACGGTCGAGTACGACCTTCATTCTTGACTGGGGGGATACTGTTATGAAATATGTAACCCTGGTTCTAACACAGCGCTCAGTAACTAGGCCACCCGGCCAGGAATTCCATAATATTAAACATAAGTTGCTGCAAACTGCAAGGCAGAACTCCCCACTCCAACAGCGGTACGAGTTGCCACACAGGGCAGATAAAGGGGCGTATCACTCTACCTACGAGGTCTGTCTGCCCCATATCGTCGCCAGGACCATTTCACTACATAGATGCACCACGACGTCCAGATCTACGACGTGCAGATCGCCGTGGACGTTTTCTTACATCAGCCTCGGCATCATTAACAAGGTGGGACTGTCATTGTCGTAACTAATTTGAGTGGCTCATAAGTATTCATAAATGTCTTTAACTATTCTTGCCTCCCTCCGTAAAGTAAATTGTAAAAGTAATGTAATAGTTTGTATAGATTGTAAATTAAAGCCGTACCTGATATTTAGACTGCGAGCCTTACGTATATTGTCAGATTCCCAAATTATATAAAATTATAAAATACTGTGCGTTGTACGGAATACTTTATCAAATGCCAAACAACTAAAAGGAGTAAATTTTACGTAAACATAACAATATATAAATTGCCGGATAGGAAGGAGCGGACCTGTTTCACATCAACAACGCTCACTGCATCTAAAGGTATTAGACTTTTGTCTCTGAAGAATCGAAAAGGGATTTCGTAAATGAAACACGTATTGAATCCAAAGATGACTTGTTAGTGAGGGCGACGGCTGATTGCTAGAGACATGCAAAATTCGCGTTATCATTTGGTAGCAGACTAAACTTCACTTTCCTATACATAACAGAGCATAATCTGCGATTCAATTGGCCACGAACTTTTATGTGCTGTCATTGACGTGTGTTACGTCTTTACAGAGATTGGCCTCTCTACCGTGTAAGCATTCTCCGCGGCAAGTCACGACAATATCAGCCAGCAGGAGACGTCGAACTAGTATATAGTCACTTGGAGTCTAGTCAGCTGTCAGAAAATAACGCGAATTTTGTATGTCTCTACGATTGCGACTAGGTGCGAAACATGCCAGGTGTCTTTGAAAAGTTACGCCAGTCTTTACTACACCGTTACACCTACTGCAATGATACATTTGCAATGTGTAAATCTTGAAAACTTCCTATACTTAAATTTGAATAGCCAACTGCAATGACTGCAAAATCAGTTTGCTTGCGGTGTAAATTAGACATGAATGTGGCCATACTTCAAAACACAAATTGCAGTTTATGACAAATAAAATCTTACAATTAGCACAAAAACACGCTGATTGAAAAGTATCGTACTTCCCCGCTCTCTTTGCCTCATGTAAAATAAAGACTTGCTCATTCCCACACACCCACTATCTGCTAACATGTGGCTTATCTGCACACCTGCCAGAGTATGGCACTTTTACTGAAACGTTATTTAATTTCTTCGTTTCTGCTCCCTTGCTTCTTAATCCTGTACATGCGTCGGAGCGGTTCGGACGACCAAGGCATGCACATTGCATTTATTACACACTAAGCCCTCAAATAGAGTGCAGTCTTTCCGTATTTTGGTTGCCTGTGTAGGGCTTACAATAGTTATTGTTTGTATAAGGAGCATTAAATAAAGAAAACAGTGTAACGCTTTAGTATTTGAAATTTTCTCTTAATACAATTTTGCCTATCCCTATAATCGTATAAGTATACATGCCCCACAAGCAGCCAAAATTGCTGAACCTAGAGACATGAAATTGTAAGGGTTCCTTCCCCTTACGCCTTAGGCACACACTGTGAAAAGAATTTTCGAAATTCGGAAATCAAGTGGTTGAAAAGGGGTAACATGTGTTTTCAAAAAATCCTCAAGGTCTCACAAAGCCGTTGGAATTTCGAATAGATTCCTGTTTCTGAATGAAGCTTACACATATCCTTGTTGGTTTTTGGATTTTTTGATATTAAACTTCTGTGGGCATAAAAATTGCGTTGTTTGAAATAATCAACTGTATATTTTAAATCTGCTGAGTAATTGATTAGGTAAGTATATATGAATTAAAATTACACAAATTCTGAACAGGATATTTAATGATTTAAAATATCGAAATTTTAGGGCATGGAAATAACTTAAATGATCCAGACATCCCGAATGGCAATTTTGAGAACAGAGAATAAATTAAAAATTAATATGTTTCTCGGTCCTCTTGATACGCATGACTTTTTGGACACAAACCTCTATACACACACACGTATAAGTATAATTCTGACGACCTATCTTGGCGTAGTTGTTTGGAATACTGGTAGGAGCTTCTGGGTTCGAATCGTATGTAGTGCAAGACACTTATTAGTGGCAGCTGGCTGAAGAGTTAATTTTCAATTTGCTGTCAGTAATTAATTTCGAATGTTTCCTTTCGATTTCAATTTATATATTATTTATAAATTTTAATAGTTTGCAGTCATTTAATATATAATCCTGAAAAGTCTCGCGACTGACCTGCAATCTACGAATTCACATAATTTTCTTGAGTACCAAAGAAACATTTTTCCGTAATGGGAGCAACAATTCCCTCACAAAGAAAATAAATTGTGAATTTTGTATTATGTCAGT
The DNA here is from genome assembly GCA_003012365.1 of Medauroidea extradentata. Taxonomy (NCBI): domain Eukaryota; kingdom Metazoa; phylum Arthropoda; class Insecta; order Phasmatodea; family Phasmatidae; genus Medauroidea; species Medauroidea extradentata. The sequence continues at coordinate 48,760 of PNEQ01019530.1, forward strand.
GTGTAGCCATGCATAAATTCACCAATCACAGTTGCCATAAATATTGTACAGATAATATATTTAGCACTTAATTGGGTACGGGAGGGGGTGAATTTTTTTTTTCCCCATTACCCCCATCCCTTTTCGACATGTTGTTAACGTTATTGGTAAGGCTTCATTAATGCCAAAAAATATTTTTAACATTTTTTAACAAGGTAAAACTAAGATTTCAAAGAAATTAATTTGTTTTTAAGAATTTTTAGCAATGGCTTAAACAGGGAAACTACAGTCTTTTTTCCTATAAAATTTATTTTGCTGGTTCAGTCGAGTTGTAAACTTTGCTACGTCTCCTTTAATTTGAATTTATGTAGCCATTAATAATATTAAAACATTTCAAAATTTCACTATATTTCATAGTGTGCCACTAGGTCATAAATGTGTCTCGATAACTGTAATGTTTCCAGATAACTTAAATTAAACAACGAAGTGACATGCTGCAGTGTTTCTAGAACACAAAGCTAATAACATATTCTCTATTTGTGTATTGTATGACAAACTGTATGCTTTGCCGTTTTGTAAATCGTAACTGTTGTCGGTTATGTGGTTGGCCATTAAAATGTCGCTGGATAGTGCCACACTCTGCCGGGAGAGAGGAAAATAACAGTCTTGATGAATAGAGCGGAGTTCACGATTAAAAACTTAGAATAATGAAGTATAGATAAGAGTTGAGTTAAGAATAGTGAGTGTATTTCTTAACGTTCAGATTCGCAACAGAACTTAACAGGACGTGTGCGGTCGTTGTCTTGGTCTTGACTTTATAAATAGTGAAATTTTATATTTTAAGTAAAGATTTGTGTGAATGAACCAATCAAAGCATTCTGGAAGTTAAATAAAAATGGCGGATATTTAATTACTATGCGGTAAAGATGCTGTCGTGTTATATATTTTAATTTACGGGATATTATGATCATTTCAAACTAAAAGTGTATTTTAACTTACATTTATTTTTAGTTTAAAGACAGAATAGTTTTTTTTAATCACATTTAGCTGATAAACAACTCGCAGTATATGACTGTTTCGTATACAACGCATTTATTAATTCTAAAACATTTATCTGATTTAATGGAAACTCTTGCTATAAAATTATAGGAATCTAAGACGTGTTATTACAATGTGTATGTACAGGCAGTATATAGATTGAAATACTTGTTTAGAAAAGCTTCTCATTTGAAGTGTTTGGTGGCTCGGGGTTAAGAATGTAGTACTGGTACTGCCCCCGCCCTAAAATTTATGGTTCAAATCTCCTTTGGAAAGTAAACTTTCAGTCGTTTAAAATTGTTAATTTTTATTTGCACATTACGAATAAGTGCAGTTTTCTTGTGTTTATATGTGTAGCCTTTGTGTACTGTGAAATTGCGAGATCTGTTAAGATTTTTAAGTAATGAACATAAAAACATAATTTTTTATTTCTAATTAATTTTTTTTTTTAAATTGGTCTTTCATCTATAGCATTCCTTGCCGTTATTTTGAACAACTGGCAACGAAATGCATTGCTGAATCTACAGTAATTTCACTCGTTTGAAGAAAGCAGAGTAGCCAGGCTGTTATTGGCAAGAATTAGAATTTAACGTATTTATTATGAACCAGAATTAGGTTACTTAAGAATTTTATTCGTTTGCGTGATCGGTCCTTACAGCATACTTCTTAGTTCTTATGTTTTTAATCGTGAACCCGGCTTAGTCGCTCATGTGGGCAGGAAGTGAAATATAGATACCACCCTCCCCTTCTGCTCACACAACGAATACCTAGACACGCCGCATCCCCCGCCACACGACGTTGCCATGTGTTAGGCTACCAGTCGTGGCAGAGGGGAAGCTCCGGTCGCCTGCGCAGCGTGTTTCCTCAGCACCGCTCACGTAAATACTACAATTCATAGTAATTTGTCATCTCTAACGCCATATTAACTTGAATAGGAAAATAAAAAATTCTCAATGAAAATTTATATTTTCAAGCCAATACATTTCTACACTCATGGGCTTTGTTTTGACAAACACTGCTTCAATTACACATTATCTTGTTGGATTAATAATAACAAAATTTTAATTGAATACTACAATATCTAGTAACATTTCTTAAATATGTCGTCTTCCCAGACGAGTTTACTACATACATATGTAATGTTTATACATTACATGTAAGTACACGTACACTATAAGTTACAACAAAAAGTCATATACAGCTAATTTATAACAAGAAAGCAACACTTAATCCTGCATACCATCATCGACTGCAAGGTAAAAACAAGGACGGATATTTTGCAAAGTTTTCACGATACTCATGACACTTATATTTCAATTTCAATTAAATTCTAACACTTTTGGAACAAGCTATTTATTCGTACTACAAGTTGGTGCACTATAGTTCAACTGAAATCTATTTCTGTGGTAAATATTATGTATAGAAACCTCTGTTCCCCTATAAACGCTGTAAATGAATAAGTTATGTGTTGGTACTGTGAAATTCCGCATTGTACTCTATGTGGCATCGTTCACAGAATAATATCAATTTTATGTAATGTAATGTTTTCTTCCAATGTTATTTAAGAATGTAATATTTATGTGATGTCTGTTTGCCAACACTGTAATTTAACTTCATTTATTTCTTTAATATTCTACTTTCCTTACGCCAAGCCACAGATAGAAGTGGAATATTGTTTAGTGTATTGTCTTAACGTGTGAGTGATATGAACATTCTTTGCACGATATTCAGTGATCACGAACTTAAGTCTCTGTGGAATAGAGAGAAAGTATACTATGTAATCCATGGTTAATATAATTGAAGGGAGCTGTTTTTTTATAATGTTCAGGCATGGCAAGGTATGGTATACGAATTAGTTGCGAAACAGATGTTTTCCTCTGGAATCCTGTATCCATGTGTTAGAAGAAGGCTGTTTTACCAGGAGAGCTACTTCAGTGTGAAGATTACTGGTAACATAAGTTTCCTTATTGCTAACACGTAGACTTGAGCCACAAGACTTGAAGGTTTTCAAGAAGACATTTTAAAGTTGGTTTCGAGAGCTTAGTAGTTACACATTTTTAATCATCAGACTGAACCTTTCTTAAATTGTTGCTTGATGCTGCTCAAATATGTCGGAGTAATGAACAGTGAGACAAATATACCTATCCCGTCATTTAAAGACTCATGCTCTCCGATCAACAAAGCTGTGGTTAAAGTAAAGCAAATAAGTTATTTGTTTTATTGTCTCATGCGTTATAAATGTAATAAACTGAGCACTATCTTGTGGCTTAGGTATAAGTAAAGCTGGCAGTTTTGCAAGTAATCATTGAAATATTATGTCGATTCAGTATAAGTGCGAATTGAATTATCAATGTATACTTATTTGTGCATTTTCTTACACTCGCAAAATTGCACGTAAGTTAATTAACGTGAGATTCATTTAATTTGGCGTCTGAGATATATGTTTTTTAAAATGGTAATAGTAGAACCCTGTTATAACGTTTTTCAAGGGACTTGTGAAAAAAAGTGTTATATGCAGGAAAATGTTATAAACAGGAATCAATATTTTTCCACCAATAAATGGATACTACACAAAAGTAACTTAAATTTTGATAGTTTATGTACAGTAAATAAGCCTATAATGAGATTAAAAGAGGCTGCAGTTACTGTGCTTTCAGAAACATGATGAATACATATATTGTATGTATAATAGAGGCTTTCCCACTTGTCTTCTGTAGGTTCATGATCATCATATTCAGGATCACAGTCTTTAATTTCATTGTAGTGTACATTTATGATACTTTCCTAGACATTAATTTGGTTTTGACAGATGTTTTTAATCTACAGCTTAGTTATTTTATTTAAAATAATACAGTTAAGAAAAATTTTACATGAGTTTTGATTAATGTTTGAGAAAAAAGTGATGTTAAATGTAGGAAATGAAAATACCAGTGCTGTTATAAGCAGGAAATGAAATCATTATCCCTTATGGAATAGTGGTGGGACTAAAGGAAAGTGATGTTATAAGCAGGAAAATGTTATATCCAGAAATGTTATAACAGGGTTCTACTGTAATTGCAGTCATTATTGTACAATTTGCAATGTTTTTTTTTTTCGAATTATGTTAAATGAAGCAAAGGTAAATTTCACATTGACAGTATTTGAGAAGTATCATATCAAATCATTTCTTGGCTAACTCTTCAAAATGTAAGTAGTAGAAGAGGGAGTGTCACAGTACACACACTATTTTATTATTTTGAGATAACATTGAGTTAAATAGAAGAAAACAGAAATTTAATTATTCTGTACAGTCAATTAATACAAATTCTTAATGTTTAAAAAAATAATTGTTAGTCTTGAAAATAATTACTCCATTTAATAGTACATGTGTATTATTTGAACATTTAAATGTAATTATAATCATAATATTGGCCCTAGGGCTAGTTTTATTACATTTTTACAGTTGAAGAATTTTTTTTTCAGAGGAATAAGGAAATACTCGGCGGCACAGAACTGGATTAGGCTGAATATTGTTATAACTGATAACTGGAGTGTTTTACAAACTTATAAGCTGGGTTGAGAACCTTGGCGACTGAGATGAGCGGAATTACCTTGACTTGTGGCTCAGGTTAACTTCATTTTTGTTTTGAAATAAACATAGGATTTTCATCATTATATTCCCGACTTTTTTAATTCTTTATACATTTTTGGGACGCTATTCTATTTTATACAATGACATTCCATTTTTTTGCAAGTGGTTCCGCCAGCGCGTAAGCAAACGTCTTGCCGGGCGTAGTGTGTTCCAAACATGTCAGGTACACGACTATCGAGCATAAAAATTTTAAACTGAAAAGTTGCGTTTAAAAATACCAAATATTATTGACGGAAAATACTTGAAATCATAACAAACTAATAATAAACAAGAATTACAATAAATTACAGCAAAATGCGTACACAAACATAAAAAAACACTGAAATAACCAAACATTTTTCATAAATAATTACGGGTTTGAATCAAATTAAACAAACCACTACTAAAATATTTTTAATTACTATTGAGCGTCCTAACCGTAAATTGAAGTACAGGGCTAATGGCGCGTGCTGTTGCCAGATAGCAGCTGCGTTTCGATGTTCGGGAGATGTACTACTTCATAAGATTCTTATATATTACTTTATTTTAATTAATAAATTGTAATTGGTGTAAGGTTAAGCTTTAAATTATGTATCTAATTACATTTTCATATTAATTAAAATAAGAAATAGTTCACATATTTCACGTTACGTTACGAATTTCATAAAGAAATAATTACTTCGACATGCCTTTTAACCATTATAGCTACTCGATAGAACGTGAGATTCCATCCATAGGAGTAGTGTCTGCCTGAAGACAATAAAACTGTTGGAGTAATGTTGATGGTGACGAAATCGATGATGAAAAACCAAATGTGTAGAAGCTATAAAATCTGACAGTTTCTATCATTATTAAATTTTCTAAAATTACATTTAAAGTGTTGGAATTTTACTAAACAAAATAGTGTAAGCATTCGATGGCGATGTCAACTAATGCTACGATCCTCATTTCCACTACTTTTTTGACACTTATTTTTAAAGCCTAAACAAGAAAATATATCAGAAATTTTTCTTCCAGTATTGTTTAAAGATTTTTTGTTGTGATTATATTGTTCTTTCAAGACAAAAAACGTAGAGTTGAAGCTGATAATATACTAACCGGAATTTTTGTCAATAAACTAACTAGCCGAAACCAGTTTTGTTTTGCCATATAAACTTACGAAGACTCAGTAAAACACTGTAATCAAATTGGGTGACATATTTTTTTTATAATTGGTCTAATTTATGCTGTTTCATTTATTTATTGCATCCAGTTTATTACAATTAACTACACACACAATATAACTACTATTATATCTGCACATTATTAACAGTATAGAAACTTTCTCATACAAACCAAAAATATCTGGTACTGTGAAACGTTCTTAAGCACAGTACCATTCACCATGCACATATTACAAATATATAAACATTAAAATGTGATAAGTAGTATAGTATAGCCGGTTCTATTGCAGGAGCCTAGGAGCGGGATCCGGGATATTTTCAGTATCTCGACTCGTAATTTTTCGTATATGGTCTACCCACCATCTTGGTTAATATCCGCTGTCTAGATTCTTACCCAGCCAGCACGAGTTGTCCTTATGGACATCCAAATTTTACGCAAAGACGACAGAGATCTTAGTTCCTTAGGACTGCCTATGGTCATCCCTTAGGGATATGCCAGTAACTCTCTCTCATATGGTTACCAAAGGATTGCCAATGGACATCCTCAGAGGATGTTCACAGATTATCCCTGAAGTTAATCCGTATGGTCGTCCATTTCTAGTCCTTACAGTAACACAGTTTTCGACCACCTATGGACGTCCTGGGGATCACAAATTCCAAGAACTAGTGGTTTTGGCCGCAGCTTATCCCTGAAATGTATCCCTATGTTTGTCCATTTCTCGTCATTCAGGGACTACATTTTATGGATCACGAACTCCGAGAAAGTATTGTTTTGTTTTATGCAGCCACCATCTTTTCATAAAACGTGCGTTGTTTGCTGTGGTGCAGTTTGATCAAATATTTGGTTTTATGACACTATATTGTGATTATTGGCGGTTAATTACATCGGATTTTCTATCATGCAAGCTTCTAAGGTTCTTTAATTGCGTAATTTTTACTTGGTCATGCATTATGAGTGATTTTGCTTAAAATGGATAGACGTAAAACATCAGGACAACCGACTTGACTGTTCATCAGCAAATTGCTTGAGTAATAGGAATAAGGATAAGAATAAGGTATTTTTGATTTCTGTTGAAGCAATAAAATTATGTAACATACTTAATAGTCTGTTATTTGTATTGTAACATGGCATTTTGTCCAATGTTACAGAAGAGTATAAATTTCAATTTATTTGTCAATTAATTAACCTAGGTATTTACTATTCTATGACCATAGTTACAATGTGCCAGGAAGAATGTAAGTTTTAATAGTTTATGTATTGAATGTATAAGGTATTGTGTTTGGGAACTTTAATGACTTCTACAGCTTTTATATCTATGCTAGGAATATTTTGTTTTGTATCACAGATTACAACCTGATCTGATCATATTGGCGAGCAAACCCGGGGTAAGCTACGAGGAAAGTATTGAATGGGATGGGTGCTGCGACGTTAAAACAAGAGAAGTAGTTTTGTTGAAGAAGGATTGAGAAAATTTTACGTAAAAAGAACGTTCCTGTCCATGATGCCGAACAGACGTGTAGTCAAGAAGACCTCAAGATTTCTTCGACGAGACGCTAAATTGTTCATATGCGTCGTCAGAAAGGTCTCACTTTACTTCTACGACTAATACCAGAAGCATTTCATTGGAAATTATACACGATATCAACGCCGAAGAAGGACATTCCAGGGAATTGTAAAGAAGAGCTCATGGATCAGGCCATTCCACAGTCCACTTCGTGTTCGTTGCTGTCCAGGTCTCCGAGGTCTACAGTTCGACGGGTCTACTAATCGATGAACGAGAGGAAAGAGAGCTTCATCTGTGGACAAAGAGGTCGCGATCGTCTTACGAGCACCTGGAGTACGTGGTCGCCGCCCCAGGACGAGAAGGATGTATTCGAATGAGTATCGAGGGATGATCTAGAGACAACTGTCCAGACCTACTGCAAGACATCCTCGGTAAGACCCACCCAAACTACGCTGTCGTGTCAAGTTCCCGAAAATTTTTGTTGATTAGACAGAACAGCATCAAAGTTCTTATATTTCAACGGGTGTGATTCACTTCAAATGAACAAAACCTAAGATCGACCTGAGATCTCTAAATTTGAGCCAGCAAAGAGTTTAAGAAGTTTATAAGATGTTCTGGGAACAAACAGGAAAATGGAAAGATCTATAACACAGAAAACCGAGTAGAACCCGGGTTTGTAAGTTAATTGGTGGTCAGGTTCGTACCCGAGTTAAAAACCTTGGTCAGGGTAGAAACACATCATTTTGAAAATTCATACACTATCATAATTTCTGCTTATTTATTTATCTAGTTGCCTGACTTGTCTGTAGAAGTCATTATTTTTCCTATCATATGAAGTCTGTTTAAATATATTTCATATGACTTCTACAGGTGTTTGGTTTCCATTTAGTCAGTAGCTCTAGTAATAGAGATATTGGTTGGTTTTTCCTATTTTGTCTCAGCCTTTATTAAAGTGAAAGAAAAAGTTTCACAATATTTTTTCTTTACAGTATTACCTCCGAATTTTTCTTTATTGAAAATGGAGTCATAAACTCTACCTTAAGGTCTACCGTAAACTGGGGTTACTTTGTGACAAATGGGGTTGACTTTGTGTTACTTAAAATATTTATTTTGTTATTGTTTGGTAAAAAAAACTTAAAATTTTTAATGGATAGTTTAAATTAATGTCTTGTATTACTGAAATTGAACTACTTATTTTTTACGCAACTATCATATAAATAGAGAATTTTGAGTGTCACAAAGTCACTCCTGCTGTCACAAAGTAACCCCATTTTACGGTATTACAATTTTCTCGTCTGTAGTCGTATGTTCTGTTACGCTTTATTAAGTGTAATACCTTCCTTTTATCTAGGATTGTCATTACGACAATAGGGATATAGAGAATGTACAATATTATATAAAGCAATTTTACCCCAATATAAATTTTAACAAATAAAAAGTTGTACAGTAACCATAACCTATACTATAGGGTACAGGTACTAATAGGTTCACAAATGGTAGGACCTACATGAAAGATGTATTATTGGTGGTAGTAAATTTATTTTATTCCTTGTTTTGTATGAAATGTCCATTCTTTATAACATTCATTGTAACTTATAATAAAAAAAATGTAAAACTGTGATAAAAACGCAGATGTATTTCAAAGTTTTGATAAGCAGTCTGCAAGGATGGCATCTTACATTGTATTTATGCCTCCGAGAATTTTCATAAATAAATTAGTTTTGTGATATGAGCTGTCCTAAACTTCCCCAGTAACTAACAGAAATTATTTTTAAAAAGTAAATGTATTTAAGTCTATTTATTTTTATAGGTAACAGTGTAGTTAGTGACATATTGTGCGTAATTTTAGAGTGATTGGTTATGTGTAGAAGGTGAATGTAAAATGTTTTTGTGATTACAGGTGCGAAAAATTATGTAGGGCCTACACTAGAAATTGAATGATCCAAAAAAACAAATTGCACTGTGACGCTGATACTATTGAATGCAATGTGCGAAATCCGCCTCCATTAATACAGTTACAGAAAAGGTTAACATGAAGCAAGCATACTATTCCAGGTAAATGCCTATTTATGTTTTGTTTGTATAATATTTTTATAGACTTGTGGCTTACTATAGACTGGCTGCATTTTAATTAATATGCCAAGGACTGCCTTTAAGTGGCCTTGTACATTTTAAAAGTGTTTAGTGTGGTAAATTCCTTATATACAAGTACAGTACTTATGGTGGCCACATAGCTGGCCCTCAAACAGCTTTCAGTTTGTTTGAAATTATGTTTTCTCTCAGAGGTCAGTAAATGTGTGTCCATAATGCTTATCTGTGAAAAAAATCATACTTCAGTCTACTTGTCAATATGACTTAAGGCACAATGCACATTGGAAGCATTATTTTAAAGCCGTAGAACTTGGAAAAATGTGGATATTCAGATGTTGTTTCTAATGAAATGTGTAGCCTACTGGATTTGTTTGAAATTAAGGTTTACCACTACACTGGCCTTTGCAACAGTAAGGGGTTTAATACAATTATAGGGTCACTTCTTCAAGTCCCACAGTAAAAATATTATGGCAGGAATACTGCACACACATTTTATGACTTTGGGGATTTTAAAGGTGATACCTCAAAACTTATATAATAACAATAATAATAACAATAATAACAACAATAATAATAACAACAACAACAATAACAAACACTTGTAGTTGGGAAAACTCCTGGTGGCAAAGTGTAACCTCCTCCTCAATTCTCTACCAATCCCTTCCTAAATTTTCCAACTCCCCTCACCATCACCAATTTCTCCGAAAGCAAATTCGACTCCGTCACTGATATCCTAAGCATAAACTGCCAATCCTGCTTTCTTTTGTGCGTCACCACCTCGATCTTTTCGTTTCTTTGTCTTCCTTCTTCCTCTACGCTCTGACTTAGTTAACAGACAGCCTAACTTACTCCAGCCTCCCTCTACATTCACCACCTTGTTACAGTCTGACCAGCCTTTTCTCTCACCTCCTTTCCTTCGAGTTACACCCCAGTTCCTTCAGCATTACAGATGGCCGAAATTCCCTTTGTCCTCATCAGCCTGCCTTTCCCTTCGCGAATTAATCTTCACGCACATTGCTGTCCTTTGCACCATGTCCAGCTCCCGCACCTCCAATTCCACGTACTAGTCCCACTCTGCTGTCACAATCTCTAACATTGGTCGCAGCATTGTAATATACGCATTTTCCTTCGCTGCACTGCTGACACCCTTCAATTCCCTTCCCAGCATACCTAGAGATCTTCTCCCTTCAGACACCACTATCTCCACCTGCCTTCTCCACCCTAAGTCACTCTGCGTTATTATGCCTAGGTACTTCCCAGCAAACACAAATTGTCGGCAAGACGTCTGCCCACTGTCTGAACTGTCCTCCAGTGTTTGCAGAACACAAAAAGACAGCTTGCCAACACCGGCGTCTGTCTTTTTCCAGACACCAGTCAGCAGTCACTAAAAATACACCCGCCTGATGTCCTTCTTCTGCCACTCAACCAATTTTGAATCAAAAGACATGGGCCAGTTATCATACCATGTTTACTCACACTTACGTGTGGCTTTCTTTGTTGACGGTGCCTCTTAGCCTAGGCCATCCCGGCGCCCGGCCCCCATGGGCGAGGGGAGAGATCACGCTCTGCCACGCAGTGTACTTCAGCTAACAGTCTGTTGGAACCGCGCGAACCCTTTCGCGGAACGCAGAACTGCGCCTCCATGTCACCTACCA